>APFE031332671.1:39856-85043 GCA_000404065.3 Pinus taeda
AATCTTCTGAGATGTCTTCGGGGCACAATCTCTCATGGATTGAGATACACTACCGGAAATATGAAACTGCATGATTATTCGAATGTTGATTGGGCAGGCAGTGTGGAGGATCACTAGAGCACTTCTTAGTGTTGTTTCTCTTTGGATTCTGCTTCGATATCATGGATGAGCAGGAAGAAGAAGTCGGTTGTTATAAGCACCGCTAAGACCGGATACATATCTACGAGTATGATCTCGTATGAAGCTGCTTGGTTGGGGAAGCTCTTCAAGTGAGTTGTTTGTACCATTGTGATTCTCTGTGACAACCAAAGGTGTGATTCGATTATTGAGGAATCCCATATTCGACGATTGCTCCAGCAAATAGACATCAGATACTACCTTATCTGGGATATGGTAAGTCTATGAGCAAGGAAGCTCCATCGTTATGAGATGATGTTCAAGTCGCTACACTTTGTCTAAGCCCCGGGGGAAGATTAAATCTATGATTTTCCCGAATGACTTGGAGTCGTCAAGAGACCCTTGTACAAGGGTCCTGCATGTTGTATACATTGAGCTCTGGGAGCTCTGGGGGCTTGTGGTTCTTACTGGAGCAACATACGACCACAGGGTGACTCACCCTCCCCTGGTGGTGCGCACTGGGACAGGATGATTCGCTCTCCTGTGGACAAGATGATTCGCTCTATTGTAGGTCTGGATGATGTGTTCTCCATGACGATTGTGTAGCAGGATGATTAATTCCCCTCTGAGGCCTGGATGATGTGTTCTCTATAACGATTGTGTAGCAGGATGATTAATTCTCCTGTGAGGTCTGGATGATGTGTTCTCCATGACGTTGTGTAGCAGGATGATTAATTCTCCTTTGAGGTCTGGATGATGTGTTCTCCATGATGATTGTGTAGCAAGATGATTAGTTCTCCTGTGAGGTCTGGATGATGTGTTCTCCATGACGATTGTGTAGTAAGATGATTAGTTCTCCTGTGAGGCCTGGATGATGTGTTCTCCATGACAATTGTGTAGCAGGATGATTAGTTCTCCTATGAGGACAGGATTGATTAAGTTCTCCTGTCGAGGCATCCTACCCATGCAATCTAAGACTCATGGGAAGTACCTCTCATCTGATCAATGAGCAGGGAAATGAGGATAGGGACCATAGTAGTATCGATGGACGCATTGTTGTATCTACTGTACTCCCTATGCTAGGATGACCTTCATTGATCTGGGATCAATGATATTGGTGTGGAACCAGTAGTAGGAGTTGTACCCACTATGACACTGACTTCGGGTCGGTTGAGGACTGGTCTAAGACCAGTGGTACATACTCTGAGACTGACTTCGAGTCAATAGAGTACTGGTCTGGGACCAGTGGTAGGAGTTGTACCCACTATGACACTGACTTCGGGTTGGTTGAGGATTGGTCTGGGACCAGTGGTACATACTCTGAGACTGACTTCGAATCAGTAGAGCATTGGTCTGGGACCAGTGGTAGGAGTTGTACCCACTCTGACACTAACTTCGGGTCGGTTGAGGACTCATCTAGGACCAGTGGTACATACTCTGAGACTAACTTCGAGTCAGTAGGGTACTGGTCTGGGACCAGTGGTAGGAGTTGTACCTACTATGACACCGACTTCGGGTCGGTTGAGGACTGGTTTGCAACCAGTGGTACACACTCTGAGACTAACTTCGGGTCAGTGGAGAATGATATGACACATTCTCGATCAATTCTTCTTCTTCATGGTTCAGCAAAGCTAAGTTGAGCAGAGCAGAGCCAGCAGAGCTACGCAGAGATGAGTAGAGCAAAGCAGAGCCAGCAGAGCTGAGCAAATCAGAGCAGAGCAAAGCAGAGCCAACAGAGCAGAGCAAAGCCAGCAGAGTTGAGTAGAGCAGAGCAGAGCCAGCAGAGCTGAGTAGAGCTAGCAAAGCTAAGCAGAGATGTGTAGGGCACTGATAGTAGAGATAGTACAGCTGGACATATGGATCAGTGGATGGAGTTCTCCCTAGTTGAGAGGGAGTGTTAAAATTGGCAACTAGGGCCAAACTCCATGTGGATCATATTATTTATGGCAGCTGATATTTTTATTGGATCCCTCTCATTGAAGGAGTAGATGACTAAAGATCATCCGATTCCAATAAGTATTTATGAAGTTATGAATTTATTTATGTTATGGACAAATTGTTAAGTCGGCCAGCAACTTATGTAGGCTCAGAAGCCCAACAGTCGTGTCTATTCAACCTCTACGTTTTAGTATAAATAGAAAAGGCCTTCAAATCATTTCTACACACACTTGGATCTCTTCCTCTTTCTACTTGTCTTTGGGTTTTAGTAGGAGAAGAGATCTTAAAGAAAAGTCGGAAAAGATAGAAAAGCCGGAACTGCCGGAAAAGTCGAAAAAGCCGGAAATACCGGAAAAGCCAAAAAAGCCGGAAAAGTCGGAACTGCTGGAAAAGCCAGAACTGCCGGAAAAGCCGAAAAAGTCGGAAATGCCAAAAAAGCCACAAAAGCGGAAAATGTCGAAACTGCCAGAAAAGCCGAAACTACCGGGAACTGCCGAAACAACCAGAGCATCTGTCTCCGAAGGAAGGCAGCATGATGTATGAGATCATGGGCAACATAATAAGCAGCATGATGATATGAGCATGGGCAGCATAATGATGCATGATGACATGAGCATGGGCAGCATAATGATGAATGAGATCATGAGCATGGGCAGCTTGATGATGAATAAGACCATGGAAGATGCAGCATGAAGATGAGAGCAGCTCAGTCATCAAGGTTCAACACATGTGACAGTACAGCAAGGTGTCACACAGTAATGTGCAGCAAATAGACGAGATGCAGCACTATGATAGGTGAACGAGTCACCTTAGAGAATCAGTGGAAGCAATATGTCTTCAACTGATCTCATGCCGATATCAAAAGTCAAAGTGATTGACTTCTATTGTAAATGTACTATCTCTCTCACTTTCTCTGCTGAACTTTGAATAACATAAAAGAAGAATTGATCAAGGGTTTCCCCACATTGGGGTTTGTCCCTGGCCAGCGCCACATCTTATGTCCTCTTGTCTTAGCTTGTCTTCTGCGATTATATTTATGTTCTATCTGCAGTTTACTTTATGTTGATGTGATTGCTAATGTGGAAAAGAAATTGAAATAAATTGCTCTAGCATAGAACATACCTAAAATTAACATATGTGCCTTGAGAGACAATGATGATGGTGTCTATAAATCATTGGTCTCGCCATCATTTTGCTTTGATCTTGTGGAGATATAGATCTCTTAGTCAAGGCCTTGCTATGTAATAATGCTAGTTGTTATGATGCTAAACAAATGGGTTACAAATCTGCCTCTTCTTTTGAGATCTATTCAGATTGAGAAAGTCCATGTACCATTTACGAATACCTCCCTAGTTAAGAGGGAGTGTTGAAAGATGTGTAACTAAGTTTGATCTTCATAAATATGAAATGTACTTTTGATTCTTGTATTTTGTAAAATGAAAGAAAAATTATTATTGTTATTTTGGAGCATGGGTTTCATGCTCAAGGTCTTTTATTTTAGAGGTCAAGCACCAATTGAGTGCTTCTAGGGTTTACCATAGGTCAAGAAGTCAAAAGAGTCATTATCATATGTTGAAGACCCCTTCGGGCACATTGTAACTTGTAAAAAGAATTGTTTTGTATTTTAAAGTGTCAAGAAACCCTCCAAGACCAAGTCGGCCTACCAGCAAAGAAGTTGACCTAACTTGAGGAACTTTGTCCACCTTAGAAGCCTATATATAGGAGGGAACTCGAACTCTTAGAGACACAATTCATTCTCTCATCAAGTCAAGCGAAGAAGAAGCAGAAAGAGGCTAGTGAAGGAAGGAGGAGGATAAAGATCAAGTGTTTGAGCTATTTTCTCTCTCTCTCCTCACATGTGAGAAGGAAAGAAGCTACGGTTTTTGCTGCTGAGGGTTTTGCTATTGCAGAATTGAACTTAGAGGAAGTGCAGAAAGAAGGTCAAAGGAAGGCTCATTAGGTCATCCACAAGCCCTAGAAGAGGGAGAAAGTCAAGTGAAGGTCTGAAGAAGTCTTGGAAGGCCGAGATAAGCTCACACGTTCAGAAGCAGTTGCTACTAAGAGGGCCGAATATTTCAGACCTGCAATAGAGGCTGAAATTTTGTTTTTGGGGGTCGAAGTTGTGTTGTTGGAAAAGATTTGACTGAGGTTTGACTTGGACAAGGGAAGCACATCATCAAGAAGGTTGGACTCGGTCTTGGAGGGGTGTTGATTTTGGTCGAGAGGTTTTGGAATTCGTCAATTGAAGAATCTATAAGAAGAGAAGAGATTTGTGGCTTTTCCTCTCAAGTGGAGAGGTTTTGGCCCTGTCTTGCGGCCTATATCTTGTGTTCTTGTTTACTATTGTTCTTCTTGTTTTGGTAGTTGTTTGATGCAATGTTGCACGAAGCGCCCCCCCCCCCCCCCCCCCGAGTTCCAAGCCCGGAAGCGCGTCCCATGCGGAAGCGTATAGGAAGCTTCGGCGGAAGCGTGCTTCCACCTGATTTTGCCGCTTCCTGGAATTTTCCGAAGCATGGCTCGGAAGCGCGCTTCCGAATCTCCGAAACGTGCTTCGTACGACGCTTCGGAGGGTGAAGCGTATGCTTCCCGTATGCTTCCGTACGATTCCGGAAAAGCATTTAGAAAATCATTTTTTTTTTTCAATTTTTTTTTTATTTTAGGTGAGTGCTTGTTGGGGATGGGTCCACCTTGGGTTAGGGTGACAAATGAAGGCAAAAAAATAAATAAATATAGCAGATGCTCCCTCATGGTAATGTTAAATTCTTAAAGTAAAAGTGACATTCTCCTTTATTTTTCATTTTCATCCTTTTACTTAAATTTTTAACATTACCATGAAATGACTCAAGATGTTTGAGAGTGGTTCCAACCTCATTGGACTTCATATGGAGAAAATAGAATTTCATATTCTATTCAAAATTCAGCAGACCTAACAGTTTTCAGGAATTCAGGATCAATGGGATTGTGGCATTTCATTAGATTATATCAAGTATGAAGGTATGCGATTAGCATTTAATCAAGAGCACCAAGCCCTATATGTACCCTAGTGTTGGTGGTGTTAATTTTTGAACTCCTTTGTCACGCCCTTAGCAAAAAATTACCTTTCAATCAAGTTAAAATCATCGATCAAGCATGTTAAGCTTTTTCTACAATATTTTAAGTCTTGAATTAGGTAGTTTGATCAAAATTGGGCAATGTTGACTAATATCCCTATACAATCGAGGTAGAGGCAAAGGCTAGACAAGAGGAGAAGAATCTAGATTCTAGATGGTTGATGCTCGAATAATTAATCATTAATGTACAATGGATGCTATATCTATCTTGATTTATGCAAAAATATGCATGTTTTCATTTCTTCTACAACTAATTTGGTATTTGGGATGTTTGTTTTGAGTATAAATATAAATATATATATATATATAGCAGACGCTTCACTTCCTAGATTTTTGGAAAATGACGCTTCGACGTCCCTGCTTCCAAAAAACATCCCCGCTTCGTGCAACATTGGTTTGATGATAAGAACGAACATAATAATAAGAGAAGAAGCTAATAAGTAAGAAAAAGTAAAAAGATATCACAAACAATTATCATAGAAAAATAAATCATCCTAACTATTGCTCTATAGATTTCTCAACAGTTATGTTATTGACTGATGTATGGACCTGTATCATTCATGAAAGAATGTCCTAAATCATTATCTATTGATGGGTGACAAGTTATCTTTCCATGGTGGTAATGAATGCTTGGATTGTGTCATTATTGCCATCTTAATGAATTGCAGGTTATCTAATATGTTCATGACTGGTGGTCTGAAATTTACTCAGGAATTAACTAGTTATCTTATGAGTTTTCAATGATATTAAGTGTTAGAATTGGGTGGTTCACTTCCACACTCATGATTGTAGGCTATCGTTTATCTTATAAGTTGTGATTCTATCTTATCTGTTGTGATTTAAATAAAATTCTGATTAAAGTTAAAGTTTACATTATTCAGGAATGATGAGATAAATAAATGGTTTGTGCATGCTCATGTTAATGTCGTAACTGAGAACTAAAACCAACTTGATATCCTGAGATTCGTGATTTTTAAAGAAACATGGTCGGTAGCCCTCTTGTGTAATCACCCAAACTTGCATGATTCCTTGAAAATGAATGTAGTAACTCTCTCTCATTAAAGGAGTTAACTAACCTGCAACAGAGAGCAAAGCTACATGACTTGGCATATTTCACCTTGTACAGTGTTGAATTTGGGAAATTGGCCTTTGGAGCCATGCCTTTCCTTTATTTTGGATCTAGTGTATTTTGGGTCTTACTGGTATTCTATTTATTCACTCTCGATAGGGCACAATGTTGTTGAGAGCCTATGTTCAAGCCTTGGACATCATTCTCATAAATTTGGTGTTCTAGGCAAATGCCCCTAGTCTTAAGAAATCTTTGTAATTCCCAAAATTTTCCATTGATTTCCTTTTTTCTTCAAAGCTTTTGCAGAAATCCAGTTATCTGAGATCCAAGGCAGGCAAGGTGTAGTTGCTTGGTGCGCGGCCTAGATATTATTCAAACCAGATTTACCTATTGATAATAGATCACATTCGGTGATCTAGGGGTCAGCGGGTGGCAAGGGTCACCATGGTTATGTAGAGGTTGAATCCCATTCGAGACCGAATCTCTCTATCCACGATTTCTCACATTCAGGATCTGGGCATTCGGGGTCAAGCGAGGTTAGCACCGCAAGCACAAGCCTTGATGTAAGTGCGTCAGATCACTTTCAAGCAAGAACTGAATCCGAGCATCCGAGATCCACAAGTGGCAAAGGGGTGCTCCCATTTGCGAAGGCCAAATTACCTTGTGATGGAGCTGAAGATTTGTGGATCCGAAGATCTGGACATGGAGAGGGTGGATACAAGGTTGGAAGGTCGAATGGTTGGATGTAGTGAATGGCCAGATTACCTTGCACGACGCTTAGATCTGTAGATCTAGGGGTCTAGAGGTGATAAGAACCATCACTACGTTGTAATGTCGGATTGTCCATGGACAAGATATAATGGTGAAACGATGCAAAACAGTATGGAAGAGGACCTGGTGGGCCCTACACCCGAATTGACGTGGCAATGCCACAAAGACCTAACAAGTACCACATGGATGCCACAAAGGAACCCATTGATGATGAAGACCCCATTTTGCTAACGTGGCAGTGCCATGTGAGCCACGCGCAGCATGACCCTAATGACGTGAACCCCACGCTATAGTGACGTGGCAGTGCCATGTGAGCCACGTGCAGCAGGACCCAAATGACGTGAACCACGCTACAGTGATGTGGCAGTGCCACGTGACCCAAATAGGGCCATGTTGCAACACAATGTTGAAATGGCCTAATATGATTGGTCAAACTTCAAAAGAGAATAATTTCTAATCTGGGAGTCGGATTGAGGTAAAATTTATATCATCGGAAAGCTTTCGATGAGTTGAATGCGATTGTGTTGTTTGTTTTGAGATTTGAGGACTTTCAAAAAAAGATGTTGTAACCCCATCTTCATAACATCTTCGAGTTAAAGTAAACAAGTAACAACTCCCACGGCCAACAAAGGACAAGGAGTTGGTAGGAAGTGTTACATTCAGCCTCTCTTTCAAATGAGTTTGTTAAATTATTTTGGCGAGGATGATTTGAGAGTACCCTGAGTTATCCGAATAGCTATGAGAGAAATTCAACAATGAACTGCATTGCCAATATTGATCCCAAGAAAAAAACTGTAGGGACAGCTAGCCCATGAAACGGCCAACCATCTAACTAAAAAAATTGGATAAGTTCTATCTATAGTCATTAGTGCCTCCTAAAAAGATCTAGTAAATTCATCGAGTTGCTCTAACAGGTCGAAACGACTAGTTACTAATGGAACCTGTTGTCGACTTTCTGTGAAATACTCATTTGGTCGTGGCTCCCGAACACATCATAAGCCAAACTCGTGATGACAAATAACCAACTACAATGAATAGAGAAGGTATGGTAATGTTATGGAATAGTGCTCGAGTGAATTGTCACTAGTTCCTATACATCGGACCCAATCAATTCAAGAAAGAAAGCTTCGAACAAATCAATTCTAGCACAATCAATCGAGCTACAGCATTCAAGGTTTGGTAATATGTGTATAATGAATCGTGCGATCAACTCCGCTGGGATTCAATATGGTTGGTCGACTTCAGGGTTTCTTGGAGAAAATCCACCCCAATTTTCTAATATGAAGTCATAAATGTTATAGATTTCTATCACTAAGGAACGTAAGGATCTAAATCTGTGTTGTATACATCTTATATTCTGAGCATCCCAATACATATATCTATGAGCATCCCTAGACCTATGAGAACCCCTATCTGAGACTTATGGCTGTCCTGAGACCTCCTATGATTACCCCGATACTTCCTATGATCATTCTGAGATATAGACCTACAATTATCCCAAAACCTATATTGCCATCCTATTGTGAGATAATCCCGAGACTTTCTATGGTTATCCTGAGACCGAGACCTATGAGCATCCCGAGGCTTCCTATGGTTAACCCTATACCTGCCGCCTGACCTATGACTATCCCGATATCTTTGATGATACCTACCGAGACCTATTTCACTATTCTACTGTGAGATTGTCCTGAGACTTACCGGGACTCTATGGTTATCCCCGGACCTGCGTTGTCCCGATACCTATCTTGTTAACTGGGATCTCTCTTGCTAATTGACCTTTCTTGCTAACTGGCAATGCATTCAAACCTGCCTCTTGATTCTCTACTGCCTATGAGACAGTTTGTTCGAATATTTTGGTGAGGCAGATTTGAGAGTAGCCCGAGTTACCAGGACAGCTATGAGCAAAATTGTAAGTGAATTGATTATGGCAATGAAAATTTGAAGATGTCAGGGCGGACCTCCCAGACCTCCCAAACCACCATGAGAATATCGATGCCTATTCAGCACGGATTTTTGTTTAAGCCCTCAACATCAAAAATTGCAACTAAGTTCTGGCGTGCTGTCACACAAGTTTGTGGGCGATCAGATTGGAGATCAAACTTTAATTCACCCCTAATGTTTTCTCACAAAATTATCTCGGCAATGAATCATCAAACAAACTTCGTGGGTTTTATAGTGGATACTTCCACAACACTACCTAGATAAAATCCAATTGGGCACTGCACATTACTGATGGGGTATTCAATTAACATAAGAATATGCAAATCTCCAGTAAACCCACTAAACTTCCGGCTTAAACCACAACGACAGAAACTCTAAAATAATGGTAAAATGAACAAAATGCACACAAACTGACCAAGGGTGATATTAAAGAGGATATCAACTCACCTCATCGCCAACTTTCCAGGTCTGTACATTTTTGCCGACAGCTTCAATAATGCCTGAGCATTCAAGGCCAAGATAAGGCGGTGCGCCTTTGGGCGGAGGGTACGTACCTCGCCTTTGGAGGGTATCTGCCCTATTCAATGCCGTTCCCGATATTTTTATCAGAACTTCATCGTCATTGACTTGAGGGTCATCTACATCTTGTATTTGCAGAACATCTGCATCTCCTGGAGTCGTTATCACCACTGCTTTCATTTTTCTCGTCTACCCTGCAAATCGACCTATGGAAACTGACTGTAGAGTGTGAGAAACCCCAAGAATTGAACACTTAAATAGATCACAATGTGCTGCGGATCCTTCCGTTATGTCACAGCGCCAGTAGCTAGAGGATTTAAACAGATTTTGTAGGACGAATTGAGGTTAGATTGCGTGTCAACCTTTGAAACGAATTTCTGTTTTTGTTTTTATAGAGTTGCCGTCCTACACTGATTCCATATTAATTTTGATCTGAACGATGATCCCATTGTAATCTCAACATGAATTTGATTTTGAGGTCAGCCATGACTTCATTTCATGTTGATTTTGAGGTCAGCCATGACCTCATCGTGAAATGGGACTTTCACATATCAACAAACGCGTGTTGATATGGATTTTGTTTATGGCTTCTCATTGTGAAATGGGGCTTTCACAGATCATCAAACGCGTGTTGATATGAATTTTGTTTACGGCCTCCTACTTAACACTTGTTGGTTGTACATGAGATCTTTTTGTTGATTCGAGTTTAGTCATGGGTGTTGGGCATACACTTTTTTTCTGCTCACTTGGTACATGAAATCTTTTGGTTGATTCGAGTTTTTTTTGGATTTTCAATTTTTTTAAGTGAAAAAAATAATAATAATAATGATGATAAGTTATTGGTAAAACATGATACTTACGGTAATTTAATTATTAATTTATTTTTTATTTCATTTCATTTTATTTTTATTATTAATTTTATTTTTTTATGTTATTTATTTTTATGTATTTTAAATGACTTAAAATGTTTTAATTAATAATTATTATTTTATTTTTTTTAATTCTATTTTATTTTTATATTTTTAATTTTATTGAGTCAAAACATTTACATAACAAGATAGGGAGAACATCTCTTCTAAGTTGGGTTTGAGAGTACTTCTTTATTCAATGAATACAATGTTGTTTATGGAATTTAGTTGTGCAAAAGTTTAGTGTGTCACAAGTTTCGAATGGTCCTACCACCCATCATCACAAACTCAAGTAAAATAAGATAATTATGTGAATGTTGAAAATGAATTTAAACAAATTTTGTAAAGAGATATAATATTTTTTTAATTTTGACTCCAATAATATCGAGAGTCATAATATTTGAATGATGACCAAACATTTGGAAAGGGAATTTTATCGAAAGAAAATGATAAAACCACTTAATTACAATTAATAATTATTATTATTATAATTTCTAAGATAATATTAATAATAATAACTTATTATTTCAAAAACAATTAATAATGATGAAAAGAATAATAATAATAAGCTTCTATAAATAATACCCCTTTTTTTATGATACAAACTATTCTAAATATTATGGATAATGAGAAGGGGACTAAAATAACTCACTGAGATGGAGGGGGAGGGGGTGTGCAAAAATTAAAAGGTGGGGGGAACAAGGAATAAATCATAATAGGAAGGAAGTACAAAATGTTCTAATGATATATCAATAGAAAATGATAAAGGAAAAGAAGAAAAAAATAATTTTTAATATCAAGGAGGGATGGCAAAGGCAGAGAAATCAACAAGCCACAAGAAAGGGAAAGTCGAAAAATGAAAGATTGAGGAGAAAAGGGGGGCGCGTAGGACTAGAGTCAAATGGGAAAAAATGGTTTGGGGGGGTGTGTGTCAATGGGATCACTAAAGGATGACCTACTAATGACCAAGTCAGTGGATAAGAGGTTTCCAGAGTCATTGAGTTTATCTAGCCATCTTCCCTATTGAAGTTGTTAAGGTACTTTTTGATCTCCAAAGTTTCACAAATAACGTAGCTTGATTGGAGAGGAGTCGAGGACAGGATTTTTGTTTGGTCAAAGCTAATGAGGTGCTTCGTTTTGAAGGAGTGTTCCACTAGGGTTGACTTCAAGAATATTCCCTTTATCATTTCTTATTGATATATCATTAGAATATTTTGTACTCTTTCCTGTTATGCCTTATCCCTCCCACCTTCTTGGTTAGTCATTCTAGTCCCCTAATCTTTATCCATAATATTTAAAATATTTTATATCATAAAAAAAAAAAAATAAAAAAAAATAAAAAAAAAATAAAAAAAATAAAAAAAAAAATAAATAAATAAAAATAAAAAATAAAAATTGTATTATTTATAAAGATATTATTATTATTCTTTTCATCATTATTAATTGCTTTTTAAAACAATAAGCTATTATAATTGTTTATACTATACCTTTTTTTCAAAGAAATGGGTAGGAATTTGTGTTAAAAACTCTGGTTACTATGCCAAAACCTCTACATATTCCAATCTTCCCTGGAGGATCGAAATTGAGCATGAAGGCTCAATCCAAACCCTCAAGCGAGCTCCCCATGACACAAAAATTCTGCACCCTTTCCAACTAACAATTCTCCAAAAAACTCTCAATATCCACATACGTTTACATTCCATTATTCACTACTTTTGTTTTAACTTAGTCTAACTTCTTATTTCTTTGGCGAAATGCCTTTTCCTTTATTCCCAACTTGAGTTCAGCCCATGTTTTCTTCTATTTCTCACAAATCCTTCTTTGGCAAGTGAAATTTAGATTTTTCCTCATCTATATAATTTGCCCAATAGGATGTTTTTGCAGCAAGAATACTTGTGGATTCAAGAGGGGATCCATTTTCCATGAGGGTTTGTTGCTTTTCTACTTTCATAGAGTCTGGAGGATCCTCTGTTATAAATTAATTAATGGAGACATGAAATACGCAAAATATTGCAAAACACAAATACAAAAACGCATAAAACAAAAGAGACACAGATATATGTGGTTCACCCAATTTGGGCTACTTCCATGGAGAAACAACCAGTCCTTTCTTTTATATTATCTAGCAAAATGAAGAGTTGCAATCTACAGCAAATCCGTTGTAGTTTCCTCTTTGCTCTCACATTGTCTCCTCTCCCTTTCTCACTCAGAATCATCATACACAACCACAATATATTTCCCTCATATAAACTGAGGGTTTCCTTCTAGGGAAAAAACCCTAAATTAACATAAATTCTACCGTTAGATCATTTGTATAATGAACAACCCAAATTGACTACGAAATTACAATATTTTACAAGGCAATTTTTCATCTATTTTTAGCTTCAATGGCACTGCCCCCGAACCCCCGCTGGGGGACAAATCCCCCCTGTGTGGAGGGGTGTACAGTCTTCTTAGGGTATACACCCGGTTGAAATAAGACCTCTGAATCAGGAATATAATTAGGCTCCACACCCAACAATATCCCACTCGGAGACTGATTATAGCAACTCTACCATTGCTTCACTTGTTGGATAATTCTTTCACTTTGGACCTAGATGTTTCTCATCTTCATCATCATACTTGAAGACTAATTGAAATTGAGAAAAATCTTAGTTTCTCCCTCGTTACAACTTTTGTTAACATATTTGTAGAATTATGGCTACTCTGTATCTTTTCCAGCTTCAACTGTCCATCTTCCAACCTTGACCGTACGAAATGGTACTTGAGTTGTATATGTTTAGCCTTGGAATGAAATGTTGAGTTCTTTGCAAGATGAATGGCACTCTGGTTGTCATTGTATAACCTACCCATCTCCTGCTTATTTCCCAATTCATCCATAAACCTTTTTAACCAAATCATTTCTTTCCTAGCCTTTGTAGAAGCAACATACTCTGCTTCCATTGTTGAAAGTGCAAATATGTTTTGTAATTTTGAAACCTAACTGGCAGTTCTTCCACCTATAGTAAACACATGCCATGCAATGCTCCTCTTGTTATCTTTATCACCTGCCATACTTGCATCAACATATCCTTGTAGAGCAGTGTTTGAACCACCAAAGCATAATCCTTTATTTGTGGTACCTCTCAAATACCTAAGAATCCACTTCATTGCCATCCAATGCTCTTTTCCTAGATCATTGATGTACCTACTTACAACTCCCACTGCGTGTACAATAGCAGGCCTTGTGCATACCATTGCATACATTAAGCTTCCAATTGTTGATGCATATGGAACTTTACACATATAATCCATCTCTCTCTGAGTCTTGGGACATGTCTCCTTACTTAGTTTGAAATGGGTAGCCAAAGGTGTACTAACTGGTTTTTCATTCTGCATATTAAATCTTTCCAACACCTTTTCTACGTACTCACTCTAAGACAAAGTCAATTTGCAATTTTTCCTATCTCTAGTTATTCTCGTGCCAAGGATTTGTTTTGTAGCACCCAAATCCTTCATTGCTAATGAATTTGCCAATTTTCCATTGAGCACAATTATTTCCTGCATGTTAGACCCTGCAACAAGCATGTCATCTACATACAATAGCAATATAGTATAGTTGCCATCATTTTTCTTTTTAAGATAAACACAATAGTCAAAGTGACATCCAATATAACCCTATCCATACATAAACCTATCAAATTTTAGATACCACTACTTTGGAGCCTGTTTCAAGCCATACAAGCTCTTCTTCAATTTGCACATTAAGTTCTCCTCCCCTTTGATCTCATACCCTTGTGGTTGTCACATATATATTTCTTCCTCCAAAGCCCCGTGGAGAAAGGTTGTCTTTACATCTAACTGCTCAAAATGAAAATCCCATGTTGTCACTAGACTTACAATAGTTCTTATTGAAGTCATTTTAACAACAAGAGAAAATTTTCATCAAAGTCTATACCTTTCTTTTGTGCAAACCCCTTCACCACAAGTCTAGCCTTATACTTGTATTTACCTCCATCCTCTTCCTTCAACCTATAAACCCTTTTATTCTACAATGTTGTTTTACCTGCAAGCAACTTAACTAAGTCCTAAGTCCAGTTATGCATCAAGGAGTCCATCTCTTCTTCCATGCCTTTCTCCCACTTCTTCCTAGTTTCTACTTGCATTCATTCTTCATATCTTTCTAGTTCACCAAAATCAGTCAACAATACATAATATAATGAAGGAGAGTATCATTAAGGGGGTCTATTTATCCTAGTCGATATTCTAATACTACTTTTAGGAGTTTCAAGTGTCTATTGCTATTGTGGTTGTTGATCATTATGATTTTCAAGCACCTTTACCTTTTTTTCTTATCTCATCATGCATTGTGTATTCTTTGTTTTCCTTTTCCTACATTTGATCCTTATATAAGACCTTTTCATTGAATATGACATCTCTACTCCTAATGATTTTATGATTTTCATAATCATATAAGCAATAACCAAAATCATTAACACCATATCCACTAAAGGTACATTTCTTTGATTTTGCCTCAAGCTTTTTTTTATTTTCTTTATTGATATGGACAAATGCTTCACAACTGAAAGTCTTTAAAAATGAGTAGTTTACCTTTTTACCTTTCCATGCCTCCTTGTGAATACCACCATCCAAGGAACTTAAAGGCCCTCTATTTATTAGATAAACAACATTATCTATAGCATCTGCCCAAAATTGTAAGGACAATCCTGCATGCAATCTCATGCACCTTACACACTCCATGGTTGTCATGTTCATCCTTTCTAACACACCATTTTCCTGTGTTGTTCCTGAAAGTGTCTTCTGTCTACGAATTCCATGCTCTGAGCAATAGCTATAAAACTCTTTGTTGCAATATTCACCTCTATTTCCTGATCTAAGACACTTAAACTTATTTCATGTCTCATTCTCAACCAAAGCTTTCCATTTATTGAAAGTATCAAATACATCAGATTTATTTCGATTACAATAAATCCAGGGTTTCCTAGTTGCATCATCAATAAAAGTAACATAATAGCAAGAGGCACCGAAAGATGCTACCTGAGTAGGTCCCCATATATCTGTATGCACAAGCTCTATTTTTTGCTCTTCTTGTCCTTCCCAACTCTGAGAAATATGGGTCTCTTTTGTTTTCTATAAACACAATTCTCACAAAAATCCAAATCAACATGCTTCAAACATGGCAACAAATTTCTTGCGTGAAGATCTTCATCCCTTTCTCACTCATGTGCCCGAGCCTATGATGCCACAATGTCGTATCTACTCCTGTGGAGGTTAAAGCATTAATATAATTAGAAATACCATTGCACAAATACAACATACCAACATTTTCACCTTTTGCTATTACCAAGGCTCCTTTTGTGATCTTCCTCCTTTTGTGATCTTTCAGGTTTTGTCTGTGAATGTAGTTACACAACCCTCACCTCCCAACTACCCTATTGAAATTAGATTTTTCTTTAGATTTGGAACATGTCTTACATTCTTCAATAACCATTGGTTTCTATTTTGTTGTTTTATTCAAACCTTACATATTCCAATGATTTTACAAGGTTTATCATCATCCAAACAAACATGTCCAAAATATCCTTAAACATAGTGATGAAAATGTTTCCTATTAGATTTGACATGGAATGAAATCCCTGAATCTACCACTCATGCATCACTAATATTCTCTAATGAAAGAATCAAAGCATCTTGCAACACATCACCTGTCACATTCGCTTCATGATTGTCCTCTTGTTGTCCATCTCCTTCTTTTCCTTTCTGAGATTTATATTCTTTCTTCAGGTGTCCTTTCTTCCCACATTTCTAGCACACTATCCCTAATCTGGATTTGGATTTGTCTTTTGTTGACTTACTGTGATTTCCTAGGCTCCTTCCTCTTTCCATTTTTCTTCCCCTAATCTTTGCAATTAAAGCATTACCTGATGTATCACCAGAGATTTTCCATTGCATTTCCTCACTAAGGATGGCACCAACAACATCGTCAAACTTTTGAGTATTAGATCAAGAGAAAAAGTTACTAATAGCCATAATTAAGTCATTCCAAATTTATGGCAATGAACACAGAAATAACAAAGCTCTAACTTCATCATTAAAATTTACCCCTATTGAACTTAACTAACTGGTAACCATGTTAAATTCATTTAAATGATCAGAAATATATCCAACTTCTGACATCTTCATATTAATTAGACACTTCATAAGAAATACCTTATTTGAGGCTGAGGGTTTTTCATATAGCTTGGCCAATGTCATCGTTAAACCTTTTGTTTATGTTTCCTTTTAAATGTTGAATGCCATCAATGCTGCAAAACACATCAATATTTTTCCTAGTGCCTTTCTATTGAGAATCTCTCATTTTGCGTTTGTCATACTTGTCGGCTTCTTTGATTTTTTGCTCAATGGTAGGTGCAAGTATTTATGATACAAATAATCCTCCATTTACATCTTCCATAGCTGGTAGTTTTGGTCTTGAATTTCTCAACCCTAAACCTACCATCTTCTGCCATTGCTCCCTCTTGAACCAAGAACCCTTCTTTCTTGAGAGTTTATCAGCCAAATTAACCTTTAGCTTTGATATCAGTTGTTAGAAATTAATTAATGGAGCAATGGAAAACACAAAATATTGTGGAAACACATACAAAAATGCATAAAACAGGAGAGACACAGATATATGTGGTTTACCCAATTTGGGCTACATCCATAGAGAAACAACCAGTCCTTCCTTTTATATTATCCAGTAAAATGAAGAGATATAGCCTACAGCAGATCCATTGTAATTTCTTCTTTGCTCTCACACAGTCTCCTCTCTCTTTCTTGCTCAGAATCATCATACACAGTCACAATACAATTCCCTCATATAACCCGAGAGTTCCCTTCTAGGGAAAAAGAACCCTAAATTAACATAACTTTTACAATCAGATCATCTTCCTAATGAATGACCCACATTGACTATGAAATTACAAAATTTTACAAGGAAACTTTTAAGTCCCCCCGCACCCTCCTGCGTGGAGGGGTGTACAATCTTCCTAGGGTATACACCTGGCTTAAACAAGACCTCTGAATCAGGAACATAATTAGGCTCCACACCCAACATCCTCATTGGCATGTGTTTTTTCATGTTTGATTTCTATTGTTGCTGATGCAATTTCTTTGGTTGTATCTGCCTCCTTCATGTCTTCTAGTTCTTTCTTGTCTTGAAGTTGTTTATCTTTGAATATTGTATAGTGATCACCTTGAGCTCCTTCCCACCATTTGGGCATTCGATTTTTTTATTTATTTATTTTCGTTCTTTCTATTTCTGGGGCAATTTTTAATTACGTGCCTTGTTTCATAGCATGCTCTACACCAAAATGAAATATTCTCATAATCAAGCTTTTGGACCTAAACATAGGTTGGAGTCGTCAAATTAATCTCCACGGTAAAACCCTTGTTGAAATCCATCTCCACACATATTCGGGTACATGTAGTCTTGAAGAATTTTGCAGTTTCTGGACAACGACAATAAAATTTTCCCAATGCATTTCCAATAGAGTATAGTGATGAAAGATTCCAAAATTGCAAGGAAAGGTTCAAAATCCTTACCTAAACTTGAGTCATAGAGATTGATGTCATTACCGGCTCAAAAGTGGAAGTACAGGGCTACATCAAGAGATTGGCACTACCCTAGAACCACGACCCAACTTCGCAAATGGCCTTCTTATCCTCTATATTGTCAAAAACCATAATGAAAAAACTTCATGCCATAAGGTAAATATTCAACTCATCCGTCAAAAGGGGCTCCCATGTCTCAGAGATCCATTTGTGCATATCAGTTAGCCACAGCCAAAACCCATTAAACCTGCAAACCAAACCTTGCTCAAAAAAAAAAATCACAATTGAAAGCATCCTCATTCGCATGAACATCAAGGGAAGGAATTTCTTGAACCACCAGAAGACCAAAACCAAATTTCAACATGGAACTATATGACACCAAAGAAGAGCTTGTTTGATCAGCAACCATACCTACAAAAGAAACTATCTTTTTTATCGAATCGTTGGGATTCACCATTAAGAAAATTACACAAGAGATCTACAAAACATTCACGCAAAGAAAGCAAAGTATGGTCGGCTACAATGAAAAACTAGCCACCGTAAGGGTTTCCAGAGCCTTGTCCATGCTCGAGATTTGTAACAACTTCAATTTGTAAGACTAACGCTCTACCATATAGAGGCTAATTTATTATTAATACTATCTTTATTATTATTAATTTAGACCAGTTGTTTTACCGTTCTCTTTGGGTTGAATTGCCTTTCCAAATATTTGGTCATCGGCCAAAATATCATTATTTTATTAATATTCATAAAATCAAAATTATATATATATATATATATCCTCTTTTTACAAAAATTGTTTAACGCTCATTTTCAACATTCACATGATTATCTCCTTCCTTTATAATCATTCTAACACTCTTTTCCTATCTAGTATGCTTGAGTTCTTGATTATGGTTGGTGAGACCACTAAGAACCTTCCCACAATGAAATTCCAAAAAAAGACATTAAATATGATTACGAGCTGTGGAAATATCCATACAAAAGTTATCAATACATATATCTATATAATTGTTACAAATTAATTTTAATTATTTAAAGGCGTAAAATTTAACCTTTTGGATTTATTTTAGATTTAGATTTATGTATTAAAAAAGAATTGTTTTTTTAATATGTAAATAATTTTATTTATTTATTATTATTATTTTATTATTATTTAATTTGGTTTTAAAGGGTTAATTTTTTTGGAGATTTGATAAATCTAAGTTTACAATAAATCTAACGCTAATTTTTTAATCTTTTTAAACCTTAAACTTGATTTATATTTTTTTTATTATTTTATTATATTGTGACACATTACACATCAACTTACATTGTGGAATGCACTTCTCTTTATGTAAAAATATAAAATTTGTCACATAGATATAAAACTTTAGCCAGTACTATGCTTAGTCTAATAACTACAAAAGAAGAACAAGTTGGACATGACAATTCAGGACATGAAAAATGTTGTTGGCGTAAGAGTTGTAACCATAAAGCTTAGTTATTGTTTCAGTTCTCTATTGTAGCCACCGAGGACAACGTTCCTTTAAGGGGGTGGGGTTTGTAAAATCCCCCTATTTTACCCCCGCCTTTGTAATATTAATTGTTACAATAATACCAACATGGCAAAAAACCATATACGAATGATACGTGATTAAGAACTTAAAAACTATTATTTAAACTTAATTAAAATAACTAAAGAAGGGACACCCTTACGTATCCTTGGTCTAAGGGAAACCGCTTACTTGCTTGGGTATTTTGAAAAAACCATGACTTGGACCAAACTTAAATGTCGAATCCACTTGCAACAAAGAGAAACAATTACCTGGCACATTTTTAAATATGATGTGATTGGGGATGAATTGCATCTTGCTACAGTTCATTTATGAAGATCATATTTGGAAGCGATGGAAAGGAGGAGGATGCCCATTCCCCTTCCCTCCTCACAAACCAAGGGGACAACCTAAAATGACTCTTAAGGAAACAACATTGAAGAGCCAAGTCTATGATCTCCGAGATACACGAGGAGACAACACCAAAGCATGAAGTCGACACTCTCTCAAAACATGAAGGGACATAGAGAAAAATATTTATGTACGCATCGCAGAAGAGAAATGAGAGTTCTATGGGAGTTTCATGTTGGTTGTTGACTGGTACATTAGATTTCAATTGCTCATCATTTGTTTATTAAACTCTCCATGTTTGGCCGTAAGACAACTGCTAGTTCTCTCAAGTGTTTATATATTTACAATTGGCTAGTCATGCTCTCTGTTTTGATATTTATTCTTGGGGATGATCACTGGACAAGTGTGTGAATTGAACTTTTCCCTTTCATTCTAATTCTGGTGCGTAGACATTATTATCTTTTGGAGGACAACAGGCTTCAAGGTTGGTTCAGGACAGTGCAGAGCTATGAAGTATGACCTGGATAACCTAGCAATGTTGGATGTGACCTTGAGCTTGTGCATTATGACCTTGAAAATATGTTCTATGACCTTGGGAGTTAATCCTTGTGATTTTGGTGTTCTAGGTCACTGGATTGTGTTGTCTAAGACTGAGTGGTCAGTGGGAGGCTTAGTGGATGACTGAATGAACATGGTGTTGTTTTATAATTATTAACCACCTGGACAAGGCAATCTGAGTCACTATGTTTCTTGTTGGAGAGTTGTTAACCACCTAGACAATAGACTGCGGACCCCTATGGTGCTTGTTAGAGAGTTGTTAACCACTTGGAAAATGGAGTATAGACCCATGTGGTGCTTGTTATGATAATATAGTTATGAGATAACCTGGATAGTGGATTCGACCTCTTGGAATGAGCATCATCCCCCATTTGGATCCTGGGGCAAAGTGTGATTGATTCAAAGTAAGTGGGTCATCGTGGTGTTGTTGTATAGTTGTTAACCACCTTGAAAGGGAAATTTGAGTCATTGTGGTGCTTGATAAAGAGTTAGTAACCACCTAGATAGTGGACTATAGACCCTTGTGGTGCTTGTTGAAGAGTTGTTAACCACTTGGAAAATGAATTGTAGACCCCAATGGTGCTTGCTATGAAAAGATAGTTGGGAGAGCACCTAGATAGTGGACTCTGTCTCTTGAGTGATTGACCAAGCTATTGGTGTGGATGTCCTTGTTCAAGCATTTCCTTAAAGTCTAGATCCAGGTGGGGGGTGGTCAATTGCAAGAGAGATTGCAGTGTAGTTGGCCTGCGGTTGGGTGCAGAGTGAAAGTCCCTCCTTCAATTGCCAGTTATTCTAATATGCTCAAAGAAGTATAATGGTTTATGCATATTTGATTAAGGATTGTGACAATGTTTAGTATGTTTTTCACTGATGTATGGTCATGTATCATTCATGAAAGAGTGTCTGAAATCATTGTATATTCATGGTTGACAAGCTATCTTTCCATGGTGGTCACAAATGCTTGAATCTTGTAGTTAGTGCCATTTTAATGAATTACAGGTTATATAATATGTTTATGATTAGTGATCTGAAATTTACTCAAGAATTAACCAAATATCTTATGAGTTTTCAGCTAAGTCACATGACATGATGACACGACCCACGAAAGGAAATATGAGTGTCTGACATGAGACACGAGGAACCCATAAAAATGACAATGGAGGAAATGTTATATATGTGTGTGTGTGTGTGTGTGTGTGTGTGTTAAAGGAAATGAGTATTCATTGCATTATATAAACCTGGTTTAAAGGCCAGGGCCTTTTACAGCATGATTCAAAAGTTTTGTTACATCTGTCCAAAATTTCCACCCATAACCTTCATTACATTCCCCTAGACTACCTATTACAGTACTGAAAATATGAATTCCATATATCCTCCAAAAAACTCCACTAATAATGACGTATTTACACAACATAACAAAAAGATTAATTTAAATGAAAGTCTATAAAGTCAAGCTCGTCTATCATTATGGAAAGAGCCAAACCAATATCCTTCTCACCATCTAAATTGATATGAAGACAATGAAAAATTCGGCAAATAGCTGCTCTAATTTCTCACTCATCGTTATCAGTCTCTCCCATGCAACCTATAAATATTGACGCATCTTCCCCACTTTCCTTGGTTCCGCTCCAAACCACATTAAAGAGAGCTTGTGGTGCCATAGCTTGAGATGCAAAAGCCATTATGAAATGTGAAGCAATCCAACCAAGTTCGTAGAGGGATGCACCACTAAACTGAAATCCAACCCCGCAAATTAATAGATGACACATTTGAACTGAACTACATGTAAAATTATCCTGGCTCCATATGTTTGATGCCCTTCCCAAGGTGAAGTTTCCTTCCCAAATCTCCTCCATGATGCGATTCTCCAAGTTTACCAAGAGCCTATGGATCCTTACATTTATGATGAAATCTCGATTATCCATCGGATAATTTAATGCCTTAGTCTGGAGTCACATTCTATATTAATATGCCTTGAAATAAGGGATTTAATGATTGGACTCGAAATCATTAAGGGATTGGTTTAATAGTTTTCTTTCCTTCATCAAGTATTATTTCTCCCTGATTTAATTGAATGCCTTGGTTGGCCAAGAAATCAACTACTTCATTAAGAGTTCTTCTAATGTGATAAAATCAATTGAATCAAATTTGTCCACCAACAATTTAATTCGGTGTAATATAGGAAGAAGAGTAGGATCACTATTTCTGCAACAATTTATAGCCTGCTGAATTACTATTTCAGAGTCTCCAAAAACTCACAATCGTCGAAGTCCTTTAGAGAAGGCCAATTCCAACCCCTACCACAACGCAAGATACTTCGCTTGATTGTTTTTGCAATTCCTAAACCCCAGGAGAATTGAATCTCTTTTTCTTCGTCAAGGTGAAAGAATCCCTCATGCTCTTGCCTCCCCAGGGTAGCCTTTCAATGCTCCATGAAAAAACAAAACATTTCGTCCCAATCTGATTTTCCATATTAAAAAATACTTCGGGTCCATCCTGATTATGAATGAGTGTTGATCTGAACCTTTGAATCTGAAGTTGCTAGCGTGATGTGATGGCGGGTCCAATTTCATCCAATCTGTTTATGCATGCGAAAGCTCATCCATTTCCTTTTTGTCATAGCCTCTCGCTGAAATTGTCTCGAAATACATTGATAATGATTTAGAGGTCACTGCATTTTCACTTGGCTTTTCATCCTTGAAGATTACATGGTTGTGAGTTATCCAAATTATCCAACAAAGATATATTAGCAAGGATTTATAGCATCTCATAACGATCAATTTAGCTTTTCATGACCAAGGAATTTTCTGAGCCCAATTGATGAACATATCTTCCCATGAATCTAGAATGCTTGATAAATCAAATACCTGAGCCAAAGCATACCTCCACACCTCTAAGACGAAGGAGCAGTGTCAGAATAAATGGGAAATATCCTCTTCCTCTTTTTTACATAGGACACATCGAGAGGGGCCATGGATATTTATCTTCTTCAAATTTTTCGTTGTTAGGGTTTTCCCATGCACCATTCCCCAACAAAAGAAATTGATTTTCGGAATTTTGTTTGTATTCCAAATGCTTACCCATATACGCTCCACAATTTTATGAGAATTATTTTGAACAAGGAGATTAAATCCTTATTTTATTGTGTAATTGCCATTTTTACTGCCCTGCCATACTCTCTGATCCAATTGAGTGGTTACTGTCGACGCATAGCCTTTAAAGGATTTCAGCATCAAATCCCAAGATTATTGCAAGTTATGTGGGATATTATCACTTTTCCATCCTATCCACCTCCCACTGTTATCCCAAGTAGAAATATCTACAATTTTTATTAATCCCCTTTCCTCCATCCATTTTGGTAACTCCTCCATGTCAGCATTATCCTTGAGTAATTATGTGACTGGGAACCTATCTTTCCATAAGTGAATTCGAGCTCCATTGCTTGTTTGCCACCTAAGATGATCAAGGATAAGAGGGGAAACTTCCTTACACAACCTCCACATTTTTGACCCATGTCCTTGCCAATTTTCTTGTTCAGGTCTTAGCGGTCTATTCTTGTGAAAATACTTTGGCAGAAAAGCTAGTTTCCACTACTCAATAGAATATGATAGCACTCTCCATATTATTTTTGCACCCAATGCTAAATTCATCATTTTTTTAATCTTTTATTCCTAGTCCTAACAATTTTTCTTTAGGCAACCTAACAATTTTCCAATTGACTAGATGAAAACGATGTTTATTGTTATATCCACCTTGCCACAAAAAAATCTCATTCGTCCACTGAATTGTTGAATAATGCTTTTGGGTACCAAGGGCCCTGAACCCAAGTATAGTGGAAGGGATAATAGGACAGACTTGATAAAGATCACCTTCCCTGTTGCTGATAACCATTTCACTCCCCACGAGTGGATGTGTTTTTTCATTTTCTGCAAAACCTCCTCCCAATCCTCAACATTCGTTGCTCCCAAAGAAATGGGAATACTCAAGTATTTAATGCTCTCCAATTTTAATTGACTGGAAATTCAAATATTCTAACAATCTCTCGAAGAAGTGAGTCATCTCAATTCCATCCATATATTTGACATTTCCTTTTATTAACCAAGCCTCTCGATATTAAGAATTAAGAATCTAGGATCTTCTTAAATCTCATGGCAACAATATTAGATGCACCCGCTAAAAGGAGAATATCAACAACAAACTTAGAATGATTGACCCGCTTGACATTATGAGTTATACTTAGCCCCACCAACTTTCCTTCTTGTATAGCTAACTCTAAAGTTCGACTGAGACTTTCAACCATAATAATATAAAGAAGAGGGGACAACAGTAAACCATGACAAAGACCTCGGGATGCCTTGAAGAAGGATGAAGGTTGGTCATTTACCAGAGGAGTAATCCAAAGGGAATCAATGCACGCCTTCACCCAATTAATAAATTCTTGGCAGGATCCCAATTTCTCTAACATTAGATAGAGGAAGGAATGATTCACTTGATCAAAAGCATTTGCCATGTCTAAGTTGATCACCATTCCTCTTTCCCCCTTTTCCTTGCTAGAGTGTATTGCCTCCTGAACTGAGATAATATTATCCAATGTTTGACGTTGTTCCCTAAATCCTCCCTATTCTCTAAGATGAAATCAAGAAGCACTTTCTTCAACCTAGAAGCAACGACTTTAATCATGATTTTATAGGTAGAGTTGCACAACAAAATGGGACAAACTCTAGAAAAGTTTATTGGGTTTGATTCTTTTGCAATGAGAGCTAAAAATGAAGAATTTGTAGCTCCTCCAAATCTTGCTTTAGTTCACATGTTGTTTAACATCATTAACAAATCCTTATTGATTACTAACCAAAATTCCATAAAGAAGCTAATGGAGAATCCATCTAGCCCAGGGGCCTTATCTAGATCCACACACCATATTCCTTCCAAAAACTTCTCCATCTTCAATCTCTTTTATTAAAGCTCTGTTCGTGGACTTTGTTATTACCGAAGGCACACATTGAAGAAATTTAATGGCTTGATCCACATCAATCTCTTGCTTTTTCTTGTACAAATCTCGAAAATGGCGAAAGGATTCCTCTTTTATGTCTCTCCAAAGGAGGATATTCTCAGTCCACCTTTAGGCACAATAATTTTCACTCTATTTCTTAGTTCTCTTGCCTTGGATTTTTTATGAAAGAACGATGTGTTTTGATCATCGACTTTGAGCCACAGACTTCGAGATTTGAGACGTTGTGTCTCTTCCTCTTGTTGATTAACCATATAATTTTCCTTGTGAGTTGTCTTTCTTTATCTAAATGCCATGATTCTATTATACTTTGTTCCATCATCCCTTGATGGTGTGCTAATTGTTGAACCAAATCCTTTCGCTTCTGACTTGGGGGAACATATTTGGTTTTAACCCATTGTCTCAGAGCTTGTTTTGCAATTTTCAGTTTGGGGTCCCATACAAAGGAGGGAGATCCAATTACGAGAGATAACCAAGCATTTTTTTATGATATTTGAGACTCCCTCTTCCTTAAACCAAACCAAATTGTATCTAAACGAGATCAAACCAATATTTTATGCCTGATCTAGATTAAGAGAGATCAGACGATGATATGACTCCAATTGAGATAAAATTGAAGAGAAACATTCCAAGCCCCTCATCAACTAACTACTATGGACTAGGAATCTGTCGAGTAGAGGTGCAATGTTATTGTTCCCTATTCTTCTATTAGTCCACATATATATTCTCTATTTTGGGAGGAATATCCACCAAGACCCAATCGTTGATGAGATATTCCAATCTCTCTTGAAAGGGATCTCTGACAAGGGATCCTCCTCTCTTCTCCTCAACTTGAAGAATGGTATTAAATTCACCACCCAAAATGCAGCTGGAGAAACCTTTTGTTTCTTTAATCAAATTAAATGAATCCTAAAATTCAGCTTTGTCTCCATACAACATAGGTCCATAAACATTAACAATGGGAATTGTTTCTTTGGTATCTTGCCTTTCAAGGATAGCGCTATCCAAAAATGTGATTTGATACAATCAATTAATTTAAGATGTAGGTTCAACCAATACATACCAATTCCGCTCGCAGAACCT
Organism: Pinus taeda; assembly: GCA_000404065.3. Taxonomy (NCBI): domain Eukaryota; kingdom Viridiplantae; phylum Streptophyta; class Pinopsida; order Pinales; family Pinaceae; genus Pinus; species Pinus taeda. Next base: position 66,358 of record APFE031332671.1, read on the forward strand.
CTTGCATCTTGAGCAATTCGAACATTGCCTTTCCATAATGGTGGTGTCATTATATTCACATCTCTTTCTGCCATCTTTGTTTCCTGCAACATGAGGATCCATGGTTTCTCTTGCCTTATTAATCCTATATCCCCTAGGTTTTCATGGGGATAACCAAACCCCTTATGTTTCATGAAATAATTATCATCAAGTAGGAGGATTTTGTGAAGAACCTCTTGCTTTTTCTGGTATTTATGATCCTTTAGGGCCCTTTGTTTTTAGGATATTTGAAATCACTTGTTGGCTTCCCATTTTCTTATTATTTTATGCTACTTTCTTCAGATCACCTTATTCTAGGGCTTTCCTTGCTTCTTTCTCGTGCTTTTTGTTTCATGGTTGTTACCCTCATCAACCCAAACTAGGGTTTGCGTTGTGTTCCGAGTGATGACTCTCGTTGGTTGGGAACCTCCTTCTACATGCCCATATTTAGGAGAGAGATGCCCATGTCTCAGAGGTGAGGATATGGTCTCAACTAGAGGAGGAATTACTTCTTCTGCTATATTTTCTTCCTCTTCCTTGTTGATTTCTCCTTCCCATGCTCTTCTGAATTTGTTTTTGCATTTGGAAAACCTTAATCTTGATGATTGTTACCTAGTTCATTATCTTGTAAGTTCTGCAGAGCATTGAACTGATTAGTTGAAGTAGAGGATCCATTTTTGTTCTGAGAGGGTTGTTGTTTATTCCCATTAGTCTTTCCCTTATTATTTCATCTTCTTTGTACCTATGAGTTTTCTCCTTGTTCTGCAGGCGGATCTGGTCCTTTGCTTGCTAGAGCCTTTTTGCAATCTTTGGCGAAGTGTCTATATTCATGGCAAAAGTGGCACTTGAAGGGTGTATGTTCCTAGTCCAACGTTTGACAATGTGTCCACCCTCCTAGAGTTAGGTTTATCTCTGAAGGCAACCCTTTTTCTAAATCTACTTCCACACAATTTTTTGCATAGGAAAACTGTGAACCCTTTGGCTTGGCTCGATCTAGATATTTTCCAACCTTGTTTCCAATGGCTCTTAAACAATCATCACTTCAAAGAGACAGAGGGAGGCATGGAAGTTTAACCCATACAAGAATCGTCGTCTGAATATCTTCATTTGGGTTAAAATTTGGATACCACTAATTCAAATACACTCCCCTGGATCCAAAAAAATATGGCCTGTTTCTAAAGATTACATCCCTATCCTCCTTGAATTCAAATAAAAACACAAAAAGTCCACTACCACAGGCATAGTATTGGATATCGCCTTTCATTTTCGGCTCCCAGGATTTCTCTATCCAATATTCCATTGACCAAGGAGACGACCACATCCCCATAAATTTACCAACCAAGGCTTGATGCGAAAAGGCTAGGGTCGTCCTGATCGCTACATTAGGGAGAGCTACAGAAGGGATTGCTTCAGTCTGGTTTACAAATTTAGACTAAGTGTCCTTAGGCTTGGAATGATTCACCAATGCAGAAATCAAAGCTTCGGAGGCATGCACCTCATCCTATGTAGAGGAAGGATGGGGGGAGGATGGGGAGTGATCCCCTCCGGGGACGCCATTACAATGCAAATCAGAGTTTAGGGTTTCAACGGAGAGTGCATGCGCGAGCGAGAAACACTTCTAAAAAAATTAGACAAAGAGAAACTATGGGTTTTTCTTATATATATATTATAACAAATTAGTAAATTACACATACAAAAATGAAATATACACAAATTCAATTTTTTTAGAATTTAGAAACTAAAACATTTACATTTTTACATATCATGATACAAATTAAATCATACAACTTTTGCTCTTGAGTCCATTGTCTCGCTAAAATAATGTTTTTCTTAGCATTTGAAGTTATTGCAACCCTACTTCTAGTAGATGGAGCTAGTGACCTTGAAGAAAATGAAGGAGGAGGGACAACATCAATGGGAGCATTCCTCCCTTTCCTTTAACCTTTTTCAATTGCCCATGATTATTGAGCCATGATTTTTGTAAAATGAGGAAGCCAATGGACTGTCGTAGGAAAAACTTGAAGATTGGTAGACAAATCCACTTGAACAACACTTGGAATCCCTCCTAACGCTTCAAAATAAACCTCAACTAGATTACAAAACATCTAACATCTCCAACTTGTTGAGTGAAATGAGCTCAAAATGAAAGGGAAAACATATTTTTATGGGTTGTAGGTTTTTTTTAAGGGCGACGTGATGAGGGCATGTATTTGACACGTGTTTGACAAGCACAGGGGCTTCACTCAATGAACCTTTGACATATCACGTGCGTTCATGGCATACTAAACAATACCCTTAATTTAACTACATATTGGAAAATACCTCTAAAAATCACATTATTTAACCCCTACCAATACAAACCCAATACACCTTCCCAATTTAAAAAACTCCTACTTTCACTAGAGATTGTAGGTATCTATTTTTTCATTAACATTTTTTATACCCTTTTATATTTTTTCATTAACTATGAGCTCCATTTTTTATACTTGCCAATACAAAAACCCTTTACCCCCTATTATATGCTCAATATATTATATTATATTTCCTCAATATATATCCCCCAGTGAAGTCCCCGTATTGGCAAGCGTCCTATGAATAGGAAACATGCCAAACATGTGTCTGATACATAGGATACGTGACACATGACCTATTTGGAGGTGTCTTGTTACTTAGTTTTTCAATGATAATAAGTTTTGAAATTGGGCAGTTCAATGCCATACAAATGATTGTAGACTATCTCATATGTTGTGAGTTTATCTTATATGTTGTGATTCTATCTTATTTGTGATTTAAATGAAACTTTGGTTAAAGTTGATGTTTGCATAATTCAGGAATCATGAAATAAATATGTGGTTTGTGCATATTCACGTTAATCTTGTGACAAGGAACTAAAACCAACTTGATATCTAGATATTCATGTTGTTTAAAATAAACATGGTATGTAGCCCTCTTGTGTAATCACCCAAACTTGTGTGATTCCTTGAAAATGAATGAAGGGACTCTCTCTAATTAAAGGAGTTAACTAACTTGCAACATGCAATAATGTTGGACGACTTGGCATATTTCACCTTGTATAATGCTAAATTTGGGAAATTAGCATTTGGAGCCATGCCTTTCCCTTATTATGGATCTGGTGTATTTTGGGTCTCACTGGTACCCTATTTATTCACTTTAAGCAGGGCACATTGTTACTGAGAGCCTAGGTTCAGGGCTTGGCCATTATTCTCATAAATTTGGTGTTCTAAGCAAATTCCCTTGGCCTTAAGAAATCTTTGTAATTCCCAAAATTTTCCGTTGATTTCCCTTTTTCTTCAAAGATTATGCAGAAATCTGGTGATCTCGGGTTCGGAGTAGGCAAGGCATAGTTTCTTAGTACATGGCCTGGATCTCATCTAGACCAGATTTCCCTTTTCATAACAGATCACATCCAACTATCCAAGGGTTTGACAATAGCAAGGGTCACCACGGTTATGTGGAGGTTAAATCCCATCCAAGACTAGATCTCCCTATCAATTTTTTTTTGCAACTAAGATCTAGGCATCCAAGGTCAAGCAAGGTTAACATTGCAAGAGCTGGCCCAAACGTAAGCAGGTTGAATCACTTTCGAGTAAGAACTAAATTCGAGATTTAGGAGTGCCAAAGGGGCACTCCCATTTATGAAGGTCGGATGCATTCGGGCTGGATTTCCTTGTGACAGCGTCAGAGATTCGTAAATCTGGAGATCTGAATGTGGAGAGCGTGGATACGAGGTTGGAAGGCGAGATGGTCAGATGTAGAAAATGACCAGATCACCTTGTGTAAGGTTCATATTCGTATATCTAAGATGTCAAGGCTCATAACGATGGGAATTACAACTCATATTCGTAGATTTGGAATGGCAATCCAATGTTAAAATATAACGATGACCAGATTACCTTGTGCAAGGCTCATAACGATGGCAATGAATCAATCAAACAAACTTCGTGGGTTTTATAGTGGATGCTTCCACAACACCAACACCACGTGGAGAAGATCCAATTGGTCATTTCACATTACTCATCGGGTATTCAATTAACATTAGAATATCAGAATATGCAACTGCACAGGGGTAGTTAAATGGTTGAAAATAAGTAGCCTACTATAGGGAATTAAATGAGTGGGGCCGTATATGCCCACTATTTCGATATTGACAGGGCTAAAATCAAACAGTGGATATATACAACCCCACTCATTTAATGTCTTATAGCATGACATATATTTGTTGCCTAGTTAAATAGGTGATGGTATGGGCATGTTATGAAATATAATGGGTCATGTTATGTTATGTTCATATTATGAAATATGATGTAAGTGATGGCACATGATTATCTCATCATGTATCATCTACTGATGCCAGAGTCATACATGGATTCACACTTTTGCGTAGTCACTAGCTACCTAAGCATAAAGGATGTCGTCAAAGGTTGGGTGAAAAGCCTTCAAAATTCTGCTAGACACCCCACAATACTTATAAGACCAAATCTCTCAGGAAGGCCTATCACTACTTGATCATCTTATGTTTCTGAATCTACAGTCAAATAAATAATGAGACCTTCCCAAAAAGTTGGACATTCTTGCTTAATCAGGTTGTGGACAAAGGAAAATCGTTCACGTGTTCAGACTTGTTGGCTCAATAATTGAGAATCCATGTGACCAATGTTAAGAACCCTCTCAAGCATGAGAAAACCAAATTCCACATGTTTTCCTATTTGCTGGATGCAATATGTGCTCAAAATTCATTCCCTAGCATGAGTTGGACTTGGTCACCACGAGAATCTATCATGCATACCCACTACAAGTTACTTTCAGAGTTCAACTTCAAGGGAGTAATGAAAAAGTTCATTGCTCACTTCCTCATTCCACTGTAAGTTAATCTTTGAGGAAGAACCATCTTATATGTCTCGCGAAGCAATGCAAGTAATGTCGGAAATGGAAAATTGGTTTTCTTCAATGAATGTCACCTACCTTAGAGTGTTTAGCAGACAAAATCCTCCACACCAGTTACCGAGGTATGCCACCGACAAGATGGTCATGTACAAAGTTGCTTATCATCTCTCCATATGGTTATCAGCAGTGTTGCAAAGGAAGAATAAAGCATCCTGGCCCTCTCTTCCTTTTCAAATCAGATTGTGCAGGATTAAGAAGTTGAAGGTTGCTAAGACCGAAGGTAAGGAGATAGAGAAATTCACATTAGGTCATTTGGACTTCAATCTGTACGATCCCAGGAACGTATGAAAAGAACATTGTGCGAGGATTCATATCGAGTGGCCAAGCAGGACATTTTATAGGCTCGAGGAGGAAGAGATGAAGAATTTCTACAATGCTTCTATGTCTCGTGAATCAATCAGCTTCACGGGAACATCGCAAGTTACTCCACAAAAGGAAGTCACTCCAAAGGCAGAACCATCATAAAGGCACTTCAAGAGGAAGGTTGCACATACCCAAATGGAAGAGTAGAGCCGCAAGATGAAAGAAGATACAATCATCCTAAAAGTGGCATAGAAGTAGAAAAGAGGAGGAAACAGAGGAAGATGGAAAAAGAACAGAAGCAAAAGGAGCAATAAGAGAAGAAAATATTGGAAGAATAAAGGCAGGAGCAAGAAGAATAAGAAAGACAAGAATGAGAAGAAGAAGAAAGTTGGAAGATAGAGGAAGAAGAAGCAACACAGAAACAAGTCGAAGAGCAAGAGTAGAATTGACAGTTTAAAGAGGAGAGCAAACAATTGCAAGAGAAGGAACTTGCTCAAGAGATTGAAGACTTTATTATAATTCAAGACATGGAGGTGGAATCGAAGCCACAAAACCAAGATGTTAACCTTATGCTCAGTACTTAGCTTGTCACCTTTCAATCCCCCCCTCCTTCGACAACAGAGAAAGCTTCAAGTAAAGAAGAGGAAATAGTTCCTCTCAATGATGGTCTATTCATGGATACGTGCAATTTGACTTACGACGAACTTCAAAAGAAGATTGTAAAAGTATGAAAGAAACATTTTTCAGATGAGCTCACATCTCATGCATTCGTCAAACGTTGTGCTAAACACCAGAAGAAATACCATAGCCATTATTGTAGCTAGCTTGGCCTTTGCAGGTGCTTCCAAGTCAAATACAGAGTTTCTCATGGCCAAGAATAAACAAATGGTGAAGAATCTACATGAAGAAAGGCAAGAAGCAGAAAAACTACAAGCAGAGGTTCGAAAGGCAACTTCTGCACAACCATGTCTCGAAGAAATTAAGGAAACCATACTTGGAGAAGTATTGGCACTAGGATAAGCCATGCAGAGCCTTTATGAGGAGTTGGTCACCGTGCATAAAGCAATTGTCCACTTGCACAACATGCATTAGAAGTGTAAACATAATGCTAAAGATATTAAGGTTGTTCACACATCCATCGTTGTTGTGCATGAGTGGTCAATGCAGTACAAAGGGGCATTGTCCGAGTTGGAATTAAAACAAGGAAACAGGCATAGTTGGAGAAATCACAAGTGTGGATGATCATCTAGAGTAACAAATAACTCACCTCATTCATTGCCAACATTCAGGCCTCATATGCACGGTTATACAATAATGTGTATTTCATGGCAAAATCAGACAAGATACCTTCAGTTGGCTCACTTACTGAGGCCAAACACAGGAATCGAGTTAGGAAAGAGGTAGAGCTAGTTGAGAAAATTCACCACCAAGGAGGATCTGGAGGTAAACAAGAGCAATATGCAGAAGCACATTAGTGGCCCTTTCAAGATCAACATGATGTTGCTCCTACTGAAGAAGGAAATTCAGGCTGGGTCAAAATCAATCTACTCGAATGCAATGGAGCCCAAAGTCCATTTCCAGCTTAATCCCATCGCATAATTTGGGTAAGTCATCACACAATACAAATCTTGGCATCACAATGTGAATAAGAAACTCCAAGTCAAAGTGGCCGAGCCGGAGTTTCCCCAAACTCAAGATTAACTTGTTTTGTCATATTAGGCTGTCTAGTGACTCTACCCAATTTTGTCTTATATGGGTATGAGCAATATTGTAATATTCTTTTATAAATTGTGGAATTTCAAGAGTCATTTTTGGTGAAGTCCAAAGGTCATGGTTGTAGGTGGTCAAACAATAATGTGGGAAGTCAAAGAATCACAAAGGGAGATGAATAGTCAACCATTTTGTTATAAATATACCCTCATTGGTCATGTAAAGGGCTTTTGGTCGAGCTTTTGGCTTAGGATCAGGAGCTTGGGAGTTTTGTTGAGAACCTTGGCTTCTAGATAACATAGCGGGAGTATCTTTCTTTGGAAGAGCAGGTGTTGGATTCATGTTCCACTATTGGGGCTAGCAGTTCCTCAATTGTATATGTATGCTTGGAACTTTCACTTTAATAAAAGCTCAGAGCCGACACATTTTCATGCATATGTTGTGAATATAGTAGGACTATTCTTCTTATGTTTGCAATATATGTTATTTCATTTATGCTAACTCTTATGAACTACTTCGTTTGCATTAGTATGGATCTTGTTGAATGTGTGTTGTTGTGTATTTCAATCATGGTTAACTTGTGAACTATTTTGTCGGCTAACTTATGATCTCTTTTATGCTCATGTGTTCCTTTCAAGTTGTGTACTATTACAGACTTCTAAGGGGCTCTCTCACTTTCCCTTTGTCGTGTTAGAAACTTTCATGCATTGCACTTGACCCTCCATAGAGTCACACACTTGTTTCCCCAAAGTAATGAATACATCATTTTATGTGTTATTGCAACCAAGGTATACCACTCAAACCCATTATTTCAGAGATAGGGTCGTATTCCAGATGGTACTTCTATACCAAACGGTGTGAGGTCTAATTGGGAATTCATATCAAGGAGATCCCCTGAATTTTGGTGGGTCCAACACCATCAACATTTCTGAAGATGACAAGCTGAACTCATGAAGTATGTTTGAAATTTTCATATCTTTAGATGGATTCTTCCAATATCTGAACCCCAACATGTTTTTCTAGAGCTACAAATTTGAAAGTTCCTGCGGGAATAATCAATGACTTGTCGAATCTAAAGTTCGATGGCAAGGGTGGAACAATCATTCTCGAGCACACCGCTTGCTTTCTCAAATTTTGCACTAAGCACCATATTCACTGTGAGGATACTGCTTGCAGGTTATTCATTCTCACATTCGAAGTACGCGTTAAGGAATGGTGTTACACATTCCCAACTGCTTCTAGTCACTGCTTCGAACATCTTGTTAAGGAATTGTATCGTGCCTTTGATAAACATGATTATAAATCTATTTATCGAAAAATAATGCATTTGAGAAAAGCCCTGGATGAATCTCTTAACAATTTTCACGATTGATTTATTTGTTTCTGTTATGAATTTTCTGAAGAGGAAGTTGATTGGAATTTTATGAAAGAGAAGTTCAAATTTCTTGTTCATATTTCAACGAATCCAAAAGAATATGAATCTTTCGAAAGTCTCCCAACATGCCTTGGTTATGGAGCTCCTAAATTTACTATGAAGGAAGTTGTTGTTGCAAGTGACTCTTCATCTTCTTCTCATTAAACAACTCCATTTACACAGGTTAAGGTGAGAGAACTTGAGAGTTTATCCACTAATTTACCACTATCTTCTCCCACCCCACATATTCAGAATTTCTAAGAGAGTTTGGACTGTGAATGTGATGTTTATAATGATGTTTTGTCTCCTCATCCTCCAAATGTTGGTTCTTTTGGTTCTCCTAATTGTGAGTTGTTTGATCCACCTGTTTCAATCGTTTCTTTTGATGTTTACGAGGACCAAATTCAGGATGGAGTTAGTGTTGACTAGCCAAATTACGATATCATTTACGATGATTATGTGTGGGATTCTATTTCTAAACATGAATTTGCACTGAAAGTTTATCTTTCTCCTTCCTCACCTCTCCCGCATTATCCTGACATATTTCATGATTCTCTCATACATGTTGTACCTTTTAAACAATTAGTTTCTTAAGATATTAATTATGATCACTCTCGAGCCTCGTGGATTGTCAGTTTTACATCTGAAAGCGGAGAGGAAAAATCTTCTCTTCCTCATCTCTTTAATCTATCATCCAATCTTTGTGGAGAAACAATAAGTGAATTTACTTGTCTTCAATCTCCTCCTCTCTACGATTCATCAGAACATGAGGATGACTTGGTTTCTGATGATGGTATGTCTGATCATGGCAGTCGTGATCTTTTCTTTGAATCATGAAACAATGACTCTACGTTTTCTACTGTTGATTTTTCTAAGTCTTCAATTTTCGATGATATACCTTCTAATGTCTTGGAACTATTGCATGCTAATGAGGCACTTCATTCCACATTGATGTTTATGTCAAGATCTTGCAGCCTTGATGCTGGTTCCAATCATGACCAAGATAATATCTCATCTTTTGGGAAAGCTCATCCGTTGATCACACAAATTGAAAAAAACTATTTCACAATCTTCATATCATCCATTTATTTTGCATGATCCTATCACTCAATCATTGGAGGAATCATACATGGCAAACATGATTAGAAAATTTAAGTTTTTCACTTTCTTTATGTTTGTAGAGTTTATAAGTTCAAAAGGATGTTATTGCATGTTACCTTCTTGCGATGTGTGCAAACACCAAAATGCATCCATAGAGTGTTTCGCATGTTCTTTTCTATTGTATTTTTTTGCATGCATTTTCACTTTTCAAATGTTGCAGAATGTCATGATGTATCTTTACTGTCTGTTTTTCTTGAATATATTTCTTGTTGTTGATTCCCTCACCGATATAGGTCATCCTATACGTAGATGGTTTCACTAGAAGTTTCATTTTATGTGAGCCTGACCTATTCTCGGTTATTTTAGGAGTAGGAGTAGTTTGTTTGTTTTCTTTCTTTTATTTTGTTTTGATTTATTTTCCGCCCTACTCTTTTCTTTCTTTTCATTGTAGGATAGTTTCCGCATGAGACTATGTTTGGTTTTGAAGCAAGCACGGTGAAGTTCAAGAGGAAATTGTGCTACTGTCAATGCTTGGTTATTTGTATATTCCCTCACTTTGCATGGATCTTGAATCTTTTAGTCGATGATACCCTAATGGAAAATACATTCTTTCTAGGAGAAAACCGCAGTGGAATCACGATGCTTAAATCTATAACTAGTACCACCTACTCTATATTGGTTTATTTGTTTGTTCAGTTTTTCCTTGTCAACTAAGTCAAGTAGAGTAAGGAGGGGAGGAAACTTTAACAAATGAGCTATATTTCGGAGGTGTGTAAATATCCTTCTCTGAAGGGACAACCTCCTCTGCTCTTAATAAGTCAGGATCCCTCTTCTGCCCCATGAAATATATAAGTGCCTATGCACAGTTCTATGAACAAAATAAGAAAAATATAATAAAAGGGAAAAATAAGAGAAAGGCTTATTGTGCAGGGAGGTGAAGCAAACAACTTTGTCAGGGTATTGTCTAGGCTCGCTTGCAGCAGAACAATGTTTGTGTCCTTGAAGTGATTCCACCGGGGTACTGTCCAGGCCTACGGGCAGTGAAGCAACACTAGAGATGAAAACCAAGACTCTAACAATCCTTTTCTACTTGTATATCTATATACTCCCCATCCTCAATCAAAACAACTAAGTTTGACATGTCTTTGTTTGTGTTCCACCGATAAAGATAATTGAAGGGACTACAAGCTAAGTCAAGAGGTTATGAAAATCGATGAACTAAATAATACTTCATAAAGAGTTAGACTTGTTTTACATGAGACAAGACCCATACAGAGAGTTGGAGTTCCACCAGTTTGTCACCAAGTGTTGTAGCTGCTACAACCACCCTCCAAATTTTTTCCCATGCTTTGATTTTGGAGCCTCCCTTCTGTCCATAAGAGCTTATCATTCACTATCTTCAAGTATTTAGGCCGCATAAAGACTTATCATCTCATGTAGATCTTGTGATGCCTTGTTTTTATTCCGATCTAAACTTTTTCACTCACAAGACATCTTCTGCCTTGACTTTCCAACCTTATCGATCTTCCTTTCAAAAATTATGCAATCTTAGAAGGAAAGCCAACATTGAGGAACTGAATTGCACAATCCTCAGAGGCAGGCCAGCCTTAAGCTTAGAAATTGTGAAATTTTGAGGGGCAGGCCTACCTTGAGCTCATAAATTGTGCAGAAGCTCCCCATACCCTAAGAAATTGCGCAATGCACTGAGCCAAGGAGTTTCCCAGTTCCTTGAAGTTGGGAATTGCGTAATCGTCCTTGGTAGTGTAAGAAGTCAGTTTTTTGGAAAACCATATAGCAAAAGGAAAGTCCTAAAAAACAGGGAATAGATAATTAGTTTCTTGAAGACTAACATAACTTGTTATTTTTTATTGTTCGCCAAGTGTCACTTTTTGCTTGATTTTAGGCATGCACATCATAAACCCTAGTCAACCTAGATCTATATAATAGATGACCCTAGAGCTCATTTTGATATTCAATCTTGGAGCTCTAACATTCTCGAGGATATCAAGGAGCTTTCAGTGGAGTCTGCAATGCCTTTCCTAGTAATTTTTGCTTTTGTCATCTTTTGGCGTTTTTTTGCCACTTTTTGTCGTTTTGCTTCTATGTGTGTGGTTTTCTTGTTTATTTTCATAGTTTCTAGCATTTTATTTTATATTAGGTTGTAGAAGTGTTGGTTTGGTTCGTCGTTTTCTTTTTACAATTGTTGCATCAACTTTCTCTTTTTTTCCCACCGGCGATCACCATTTCGACGACTCCCTATACATGCTTGTTTTTCCTTTTTCATGTTGATTTTCTACACTTGATTTGCACTAATATATCTTTCCTTAGTCATATATCCACTCTCACTTGCACTATCACTCAAATTTTCCACCTTTCCATCTCTTTGTCGGGAAGATCCGCACGTCACTTGGCTAGCAGCTGCCATGTTCAACTGGGCATTACGCAAGTCCAAGGCTCAAGCCTTGTGCTTGGCCTCTGGGAATACAAAATGTGCAGTCCCTAACTTTCTCAATTGTGCATTATGTAGTTCCAGGGCTCAATCCTATCCCCTTGGCCATAGAGATTACGCAATGTGCAGTCTCTCCCTCAGTCTGCCCAGGCTGAGACTACGTATTACGCAGGCTCAAGACTCAAGTCTCCCCCTTAACCGCTGAGAATACATCATGCATATTTCATGAATTCGTCCTCTTTCCTTAGCCCAAGATTTGCAAAATTTTCCCTCTTAGTATTGTGGTTGTTGCCCTGATCTTGATTTATGAGTCAATTTTCTTAAGCTGATTTATGTTTTCCATGAGTGCATTTCTCTCTTGCAAGTACTACAATTTTTGAGGACTTATCTTGATAAGTCACTGACAATATGGATGGAAAGAGAACTGTCTCAAAGGACATCACAAAAACTTAGCACCAAAGAGGAAGTTGAGAGTACTCTAATGAACTTACGAGATTACTCAGACACGTAGTTGTTTAGTCAGACATAACATGGCATAAGGTTAATGAAGTGTTCTCAACAAATAACTTCAAAGCAGATATTAAGGACCGACAGGTGTACATAAATGTTTGAAGGTCAATACTACACAAGATTGCATGCAGGTACCTGATCTTTCCATGTGCAAACATCATCAAATTGATATTGTCACATATATAGATAATAAGACTATGACTCTCACCCATGCGAGAAGAGAAAGGCTTGCCTAGTTTATGGCACATGATTATCACCTCATGTATCATCTGTCGATGCCAGAGTCATACATGGATTCACACTTTTACGCAGACACCAACTACCTGAGCACAAAGGATGTTTCCAAAGGTTGGGTGAAAGGGCCTTTAAAATTCTACCAGATACCCAACAATACTTACAAGACCAACTCTCTCAGGAATTCCTATTAGTACTTGATCATATTATGTTACCAAATTTACGGTCAAAGAAATACTGAGACTGTAACACCCTCCTCCCACATCTACCCAAGCAACCATGCCAACTGGGGTAAACATGAGATGAGAGGCTACTATGATCATATTTGACCTCCTATGCGACCTTAAGGAAGTGGAATTGACGGAAACATCACACACAGTCATCCAACATCAACTTCAGAATCCTCAGGAGACATGTCAGCCACTAAGATATTTTATCCTTGGGACCCACTGGTGTTTTGGATATCTTAGGCCACAGTTACTCTTGTTCTATGGGCAAGGGAGCAACCATAAGTCCAAAGTCGCTCTCATAAGCTTGCCTGTCAGTGACCAGAGAACAAAATGGTTAGTTTTGTGCTAGTGACTCCGAGATTTAAGCCACTTTTTTAGGCCCAGAGCCTAGGTCACTGCCTAGAATGGAGTGATCGCTTAGAATCAATAAAAGTACAAGAAAACAATGATACAAAAGTAATAATATGAATGAGACCATAACCAGACCCCTACTATCCATGACATGCATTTTGTCAAACATATCATCAACATGTAACCTACAGGTGTAAACAACATAATTAAGTGTAGGGATCTCATACTTATATGAGAATCACTATGAACCATTGTTCCCTCATGTCATTTGTTGCATTATCATCTATTAGGTCATAGACACATTATCCATTAATGTACAAGTAAAAACATGCTGAGAGCCGTACATAACTGTTGTCATAAAACATACATATAATCATAATACTAGGAAGAAAAATACCATAAACATATCAACCATCAAAATCCACATATACATCGGTACATTTACACATAAAAATAAAGAGAATGAATTTCTCATTAATGAATGCAATGAACCAACCAGATACGGGACTACCACATTCCACTCGACCATAGATTGGTTGAGCTAAGTCTCTCTTTAGCCAATCACCCCGTGCCATATTCCAAGCATGGATGTGGGACTCATAGAACACACCAAAAACACCAACAAGCATGGATGCCACCGGAGTTCTTTGCCTACACTTTGAAGAATTTTAGTGCCTTCTAGTCTCTTAGACTTTACTGCAATCCACAGTCTGATCCAAGGATCACTAGGACCTACACCGAGACATACTCTCCAGGCTTTCCCGTGCATCCCATCCCGAGACCACTTGGCCCAACTGAAAGAAAATCCACCTCTTACCGTATATCCCTCCATTCACAAACAAGGATTCCTAGGCCCACGGAGGCACACAATCTGGCTTTACCGCAACCCACAGTTTGGTTCAAGGGTTACTAGGTAAGTGGCTCGGTGATCCATAGTCTGGTTCAAGGACCACTAGACCATGTGTTTGTCAATTTAGAGATCCACCCCACTCAGCATTGGATCCAATCCAGTCATCCCACATTAACTGAACATGAGAACCCATCTCATCAAAGCTATCCAGAAATGGCAGGATAGGTTGTAAATACCATCACACCTAGAAAAACCCATGCAATGATAGAAGAGAACCACATGCAATCCCATGCATTGGGAATATAGTAAGGAAAATATACATGGAAATCGATACCTGCAATGAATCCTGTTGTAGCTACTTGATCCTGCCTTTCCCTGCTTGATCTTTGCTTCCTCTTGCCTTCTTTGCATTGCTTGCTCCAATGCCAAAGTGCTCTAAGAAAACTCTAAGTCTCCATGAGTAATAGAGAGAGAGAAAGAATAATGAGAGAGCTCCAAATAGAAATGATCAAGCCTTACCAACTGATCCTTAGAAGCCTTTTTATTAATGAGGCCTCTATTTTCTTCATTTTCCATTATTTTCCTTCATTTTCCTTCTCACATGCAACCTGCGACCTTTCACCTTCCTTTTCTCCTAATTTTCATTATTTTCATAAATAAATGTGCCAAAAATGCCATTTTTCCTTTCCAAAGCCTTAGCCATTTCCCTTTGCCAATTTCCTTAGCCATCAACAACCAAATGAACACCCCCTAGGATGTCTTTCCAACCATTCAGCTTGGAATATATGTCCCATGAACTGTGATCTTATATATTTTTACATGGAATTTTCACCAGGGTTGTTAAAGAACCCTCCCCCTCAGGGGAACACAAAAAATAATGCCCATGAAGCTCATTGTAGTATTTACAATGAACATTACTTAGACATGAAAATCACACTGTTTACTAGAGCTTTATAAAATAACGGATTATGGTATTTACAATAATAACCACATATACACACATATACATTTGCTTCGCCCAAAAAATAATCATACTGTCTAGGGAGCTTTATGAATCCAGCTCGATACAATATTTACCAAAATACACACATATGCACATTTGCACATTTGCACATTTGCTCAACCAAAAAATAAAAGGATACAATGTTTGCATCCGTAGCAACAGAATCTAGAGGCTCACACCTCCACCCTCAAAGTAGTACCAGGATTCACCTCCTTCCTAGGAAGTCCAGAATCTACTGCTATGTCAAATCTGCATCCAATATCCAGCGTTATAATCCTGCGGCACTTTGTCCTCTCAGTGGAAAATTAATGACTCTTTGTTCTAGGGTGCACTCCCAATGTGCATCTAATTCCATCTAGAAATGCTAATGACCAAAACAAATCCATCTGTTACCTTCCCTTCTCTACTACACAGTCCCTCGGGAATCTGGTCATCCCTTCTGTGCAGTCACTCACCTTCCAATTTTTGCTGGCACCCACATCTCGGGCAGTCCATCCCTTGGAAAGGCTTCCCCAAGGCATACACCTGCCTCAAAACCATCATACCGGTCATAGCGTGCTCATGGAAATCAATGGACACTATTGGGTACCAGTGTCCCACAACTACCCTACTCTTGAAGTGCTTTACTAGAATACTACCGCCTATTCCAATTTATTTCACTGTTGCTGCTAATTCTTGTAGTCGATTTCAACCATCCGAGTAAGCACTTCCGTCCTTCCTGTACCAAGCACATAACTTCCATTAGTTTCAAAATAAATTGAAATAACTTCAAATCATACCTCATTGGTAGCTCGTCAATAAGGTACATTTTCAATCATGTTCACTTCTTGTCACAACAAGTCAAACTAGCATATTTGATCAAATCAACATTTATAAAAATATCACATCATGTTAGCTCAAAACATAACCATCATAGATCAAACTCACAAATCACATGTAACCATCATAAACCATAATCATATATCACATGTAATCATCATAAACTAGAACAATAAATCACATGCATAATAAAAATGAAATACAATATCGATATTTGTCCTTCAGTGATCCTTAATTTTGCCTTTATTCACACCGGATCGATTGCCACACCCGACAACACTCAATGCCTTCTCCTCAACTTTATGCACACACACATAATGTACATCCCACGCATACAACCACACACGACATACCACACCATGCAATACATGCATATACACCTGACATACAACACATACACCTACACCCATTGTACAACACAACATAATACATGCGCTTGCACTCGGTGTACAACACAACAAAACACGTATACATACACAATGTACATCACAAGACGTGCATCCACACATAACGTGTGACACCACAAATGCATACACATACACCTGATATACAACACAACTCACACATCCATACCTGATGTACAACACCACATAATACATGTACCCTCACAAAGTACAACACAACAAGTACACATGTCACGACACCACAAGTACACAATACACATACATTGTACTGCATGCCCACAACACAACATGTATGACATGCACTCAATCCCACATGTACTCCAATACCATATGTACAACATGTACACAATATCAGATGTACAAAGCACCACATGTACAACTTGTGCACAACAACACATGTACATGGCACCACCTGCACAACATGTACACAACGCCGCATGTACACCACACCACCTGTACACTCTGCACACAATACCACATGTACGTGACACCACATGTACATAGCACCACATGCACGACATGTACACAACACCACCCGCTCATAGCGCCACTTGTACAACACCATATGCACACAACACAACTTGTACAATCATGCACACAACACCATATGTACATAGCACCACATGTACAACATGCACGTAACACCACATGTACATAGCACTGCATATCCAACATGTACATAGCATCATTTGTACACAACACCGCATATCTAACATGCACAGAGCACCATGCACATAACACTATCTATACCACCTTGTACATAATCATTTCATAACAACATCTACACACACTATATACTTACAACACTGCATCCACACAATATCACAGATGCAACATGTACAAAATATACAACATATGCTAAATAATAGTACCTCACATCTAAAAGCACACTATGTCTACCAAGAAACCTTGCTTCCAGTGTCTTATCCATGCTTGTCCCAGCGTGTCGCAAACCACACTACTTTCATTTCACTGATGTATCCCTCAGTATAGCCAATCCATAACATAGACATAATATAATCACATAATGTCAATTCATAACCACATGATACCAACCTCATATATTTGTCATGAATACTCTTCCCACTTAATTCCCATGAGACTAGGAACCTTGTAATGCCATTCGCCTGCTTAAGCAATCATTCCTCCACAAGAATGATTCCTGATGACCCTGTCAAACAGTGACATAGATACATGGACACATACATACATATATATAAACATTAGCATAAAAAATCATGGTCTTGTTAGACAACGACATCCATACATACACACACATATATATATTCATGCAACACATACACAACATTAAGAATAGTCGTTCCCAACATAGCTAAGGCATTTGACACCTCTGATCCATTTACTTTACCTTTTTGGTTACCTTTCTCATGACTTTACTGCCACCGTCCATCTACCACAATGGACCCAACTAGTCCAACTGGTTGTCATACTCTTACCTTTCAATGCGCTTACTCATGCACAGATCTTCATCTGAATCTTATATTACCTTTCAGGTACCACATAGCTATCCTCGAGCTCCATTAACTTTCCTCTTTCCCAACCAATTCCCAAGACTAAAAATAATAAAAGGCAAGAATGGAAACAACAACAAGAAGACCATGAAAAACAAGAGTAATACGACACCGCAACAAAGTGGCATAACTATGCACCAGACACAATCAAAATTGCAAATCAAGCACAACAATAAAAAAAAACCAAAAGCACAAGGTTAAAAACAAACACCATGACTCAATCCCCATGGTTCCCAAGGAAAGCTCGACCTGAACCTTCTTCGAGATTTCATGGCAACCTCTCTTTCCATGCAAATCCCTGCATCATGTTGCCATTAACACATAACTATTAGTGCATAAATAAACATAACAATACACTAGTTACCTCATCATGTTGTGTCAGTCACTTTGCTTGCAACTGAACACATCCACACCATCTCTCAAGGGACTCCAATCCTTTGACAGATTCACTTGTAACTAAAGACTAGCTAATATACCTATCAAGTATGTTAGCGCTTGGAATTCACCTAGGCTGAGATAGACAAACTCTCAAGGCTACATCAAACCATTTCACCTCGTAGCTAGCCCTACGAGGTATGAGAAGGCTCTCTCGGGTCAAAACTCGATGGATTTTGTCAATGGGATGAGTTGACCAATTAGGAAAAAAGATTTTAGGCTAGTAAATTGATCTGCAAGTTTGATTTTGGGGTTTTTAATTAAACAATGGGGTTTTTCTGGGCTGAATGGGCGAGATCACAGTTTGAAACAGAAAAATATAATGAACAACACAGATTTTTAACTGAGGCAAGGTAGG
>APFE031332671.1:89331-100991 GCA_000404065.3 Pinus taeda
ACCAAATTTTGCTTGAAGACTCACTGAAATGACAAAATTTGACCTTGACACTTCAAAATCACTATGTAAGAGCACATTTGATCACTGGAGGAAGGTTGTAAAGACTGACACTAACAAAGTACATGTTCATGAATATAACATATATCCCCATAATGTCAGACAAAGTCAAGGTTAAGAAGACTGTCTGCATGCAAAGCACTCATTCATTTGGAATTAGGGTTTCCAAACATAGCCAAAGGAATTGGACAGAGCCAAAGGAGTTCCTATCTAATTCCTTTCTTTGACCTTTTCCTTGCTGCGAGTGATATTATGCACTACCACATCACCCTACTGTTAATTATATAAACACAACAATTGTTACTTTGTCACACTAATATCGAGCATGTTTCCTATAATTGTTTACACATGTCATCCACATGTTCCAACTATCAAGACAATCATATCTATCAATTTGAAATCTAACTTTAGCAATACTAACAATCATGTCATAATCCATAGTCAATTCATAGTCATTAGACATAATGCTACAACTATCACCTACTAAACTCAAGTACATGTCAATTATCTCAACACATATGTATTAGTACAATCATCTTAAAACAAGATCATTTGAACACATACTCATATTATGGAATTCGTTAAACATTCAACCAACTTGCAACATACCATGTTAAATAAATTAACTAGACGACATAATCAAACAATCAAGCACCCAATATACGACATAAGAAAATTCGCACCTCACTGTATCTCAGGGGAGGCAATCTTATCAGCACAATTACTCTAGTTAGCATGATATAACTTTACACCATATCAAATCAACCCCAAATAAGATCATGATGTCCATAATAGTCACAAACTAACATGTCCACATCATAACTCATACACAATTATCATTCACGCATATGTAAAGTCAGTCTAAATTATTACAACACCATATCACAAATATGTCAGCTCATACCTGAATATCGTAACCATAACCATCTGCATATTCCAATCCAATTTAGCATGATACATATAACATCAAGATATTAATGTTACAACCCTCATCCCCAAGTTAACTAACATATAACAACAATCAATTGACATATAACATGCTCATCAATGACATATGACCTAATCATCAAGCCGACTATCATGTAACAACAACAATTTAACATATAGCATACTCATCAACAACATATAACATGATCATCAAGTTATCTAACATAAAACAAAAATAACAATGCATACAACCACATGTTACTATCATTCATGACTATTCGACACGTGCATATAACTATGCTAATCATCTATCATCTATCATGCATGCAACCATAACATCAAATGGCATATACATAACCCTAATGTATATAACCCTAATGCATATAACAATCCTTAACCTACATAGCTGCATTCCAAACATGCAATACTTGTATGACGATCTGCTCTTACCCCAAAGTCTAATGCTCCAACCTCATTATGGTGATTTGCACCTCCTGCTCTATCTTAGTGAACACATTAGCATCATAACAACCAATAGCACCATGATGACCTAAATTGCATACAATTGTTGATTTGTGGTAGCATTGGATGTGATTTAGCCATGAAAATTGGTGGAGAGGCTAAAGCACATGATATCTCCAAAACCCAGAAATTGTTCATTCTACCAGATGAGGAGATATTAAAATAATTAATATTTATAATGGGTCCCAAGTATAAACTTAGGAAAATTAAAATATTAATGTGTATTAATATAATTTTGGGTTTGAAGGTTCCAAGAGACGAGGATCAATCCAAATCTAATCTTAGACATTGATTAGGAACTTAATCTCAACTGTTAAAGACTTAATAGGAAAAGTATAAGAGGAGGCTTGAGGGTCAGTTGGAGATACACCAATTAATCAGTCAGTTTGATTTTTTGGAGTGGGGTTTGCTGAGATAATTGAACCAATGATATGTTGCAATGAGGGGCAGTTTGATAGAAGGCCGAGAGTACATAGTAGAGAGGCACATATAGTGCCAGATAGATAACGAAGAGCCTAGGAAGGATGACACAGAGGAAGCAGTAGTTGCGCAGAGGCTAGCAGAGCTGACGCAGGGCCAAAAGGTAGTGTTGGGTGATTTTCGTGGGGCAGATTAAGTGCTAGTGAACTGACGTAGAGTAGAAGGAGGGTGACGCAATCTCTAGTAGGTGACCTAATTCCAGAGGGAAGCTTGGAGCAACTTTCACTGTCCAGCTAAGGAACAATCATTGTGGGGCTCATCATCCAATTGTTGACCAACCAAAATGTCTGTCTCCGAAGAGAGGTACTATTTCCAAGGGCATTCTCTGTAGGGTGAGCCATTTCTAGCACCCTAGTTGTATTTAGAAAACTGCATAATAATAAAACCCTCATATCCGTTGCACCAATGTTCCCACCTTGGGGATTTTCTCGAGACGATTATCCAAAAATAAGAGTGTCCCTTGTGTGAGTGTCTAAGTTATTTCATTTGCTGATCTGTATATATGTTAAGGCTGCATTTGTGTTTATTTGGTGTGTGTGTGTGTGTGTGTATATTATCTATATATATATATATATATATATATCTAATAAGCTTGTTAATGGAAAGAACAAGTATGAGATAATAAACCAGATAATGCAGTAGGAATTTCTAATGTGTTAGAATTAGAAATTTCAACATGGTTTCAAAGCATTGCAAATCACAGGAGAACTAAAGGCACCAATAGTAATATGAAGAATTTGCGGCAGTAGCAGTGATCTCGAGGGACAACGTTGTTCCAGAGCAGAAGCAGATAGAGAAGAAGTGACGTAGATCCTGCGTCATCATTTCGAGCCAAAAGGAGGGTCAACACAGAGGTAGAGAGGGGCAGATTATACATATGCAGTGCTTGGTCATCTTTCTTAGCTAGGAAGGATCGACGTTGTGGCCATGAGGAGAAGATTTAACCTTTGTCGGGATTGCGCAGAGCCTGAAGGGCTCAGTTTCTTTAGTTGTCGGGGCTTGGGGAGATGTGGGGAGATTGTGATTTGAGGAGCTAGTGGGATGATGTTTCTGTTAAAGCATAACAATGTCTAAGGAGACAGAGCCAAGGTAGAGGGAATCACTACCTCGACAGATTTCTAGCCAAGGAATCCAGATCTGTGTTGCAGTGACAAAGGAAGATTGGAGAGGAGCGGTTTGAGAGTGGGCCAGAGGATTTCCCTGAGGGAAATCAGGACTTAGAGGGAGATTTCCAGAAGGGGAGTCGAGACTCCAAGGGAATCCAGAAGATGAGATGAAATGGCAATGAATGGATTCAGGGATCAAGACAAGTTGGACGAGGCTTCCAACTTTGTCATCTGGAAGGCCAAGATCCTAGTAATCTTGGACAGGCATCGCATCAAGGAATTCGCCTTGAAAACCATAGATGTCCCAGTTGATCTGAATGCTAATGAGAAGTATGAGGAGGTTGAAGCGAAGGAAAAATGTTTAATGCTATACGGAGTCAAATATCATGTCAAACCACATATTGCTGAGAAGAACACAACAAGGGAAATGTGGGAGGCATTGACCACCTTATACCAGGGCTCTTCCGTGCAAAGGAAGATGCTATTGGAGAGTCAACTGTGGATATATCAGATGCAGAAGGGAGATAATATAGATCCGTTCCTTCTTAGGTTGCAGGAGATTCGCGACCAGCTTACTTCCGTGGGGTCTGCACCAGATCCAAGATTTATGGTCAGGATTGCCTTGCATGTAGTCTCTGAGGAGTGGGAGACATTTGTCCAAAGTATTTTGGGCAGGGAAACTCTTCCCATTTGGGAGGATATGTGTGCAGCTCTTTGCCAGGAAGAGATTAGGAGGTTGACCAAGGCAGAGAGTAGTGGCAAAGGAGGACGAATCAAGAAAGAGGAGGAGCATGATGCGGCTGTAGCATCTACGCGACAAAAAAAAAGAGGAATAAGAAGGATATCTTCAAGGTTGAATGCTTCCATTGTGTGGAGCTGGAACAGTATGCATCTCAATGTGCCAGGAAGAAAAACAAGGGAGAGGCTTCCGATTCAAAGGCATCTCCAGCTAAGGTGGAGAAAGAGGTTGAGATTAATGATGATTGTGCCATTGCTCATGCACCTCTAGAGAAGCGGTGGGGAGACATCAAGTTGTAGTCAAACGAACTACATAATAGGGGAAAGATCCTTGAGGTACCCAAACTCTTGGATCACATCTGGTTACGAGATCCCTTAACGATAGTAGTAGGATGACAGGGGTCGGGTGGAGCAAAGTGTAGTGGAGCAACAAGATAGTGCTTGGGTGCAGAAATATGAGGCAGCACAGTGGAGGTTGCAGTAATGCAAGAGGCATAAAGGTGTATGCTTTTAGGATATTACGACACATAAGAAATAGTTAAGTATAACTTGGTCTAGTGTGTAGTTAGGTAAAGTGTGTTTCTTTAGTATGTACTTTTTGTAACTTACAATTCGACGGTTGTTATATGTTCTAGACATGAAGTGATTCGACAGTTCATTCTCTCCTTAGTATTGCTGACACTTGATTTGTGGCTTAATACTCGATTGGTCCATGATATCTTTTTAAAGAGTTTGGAGAGTCATTTGTAAGGTGATTGTTCATGAGATAAGCTTATGTAAATTTTCAATCTTTTACATTAATAAATTGCCTAAAGTGGTCGCGTTGGCTCAAGCCGTGAACTGTTTCCCTCTTTGAGGGTTTTAACCACATCAAGAATACTGGTGTATTGATCTGTGATCTGTTTGTGAGTGGTGTCATTTGGTGTTCTATATGAGGAATTTACCCTACAAATCCTTACATGGTATCAACGCTATTTGAGGGCCGCCTCCATTGGTGATCCAAATCTAAAGTTGATACAACTGCGTCCAACTGTCGTTTTCTAGATCTACTATTTCTGGCCGCTTTCGGGCCAAGAGGATTGCTTTATTGTGTTAGGAGCATCTGTTCCAGTAAGTAACCCCTTCTGTTTCACACGAAAAGGTTTTCGGTAGGCCTAACTACGTCATTTTTAAGATCTGGAGGTATACAATCTTTATTTGCAGTTTTAGTTATTTGTCTCTTTGTTTATCTCGGTTGATTTATCTCTCTGTTTTTTATTACCGGATCCATACCTTTCATTTCTACGTATGCTCTTTTCCTCACAACTTTGTGCGATATGAGCAAATCAGAAACATAAAGAAATGATTTTTCTCATGCGTATGCTTTTTTCTGCCACGCCTTAGTGTGATCTCGGAAAATAAAAAACATTGAGGAAAATATTTAGTTTCTGACGAAATATAACTTCAATTCATAAGGTTTGTTGTTTTTTGCATGCTCGTTTTGGGTTGTGTGAATTTTTGTTTTGTAAGAAAAAAATGGCTTTCTCAAGCAAGCACGCACTCCAAAGCTTCAGTGACTAAAAAGAAACCCCGTCGCCTCCCCCTCCCTTCCTCTTTTCCAAAAATTACTAACCTTTTAAATTAGCTTACTTGGTCCAAAGTTACTTTATGAGAATAGAGGTCTTGGATTCAAGTCTTTCTTTTTGTTGAGTTACTTTTTTCAAAAAACACATGTAACTTATGTTTTAAAGTTAATTTATATAAAAGTGTTCTCACCCATTATAAAAAGTGAGTCACTTATAATTCTAAAATCTCTTTATCTTTTATTTAAGTTACAATTTAATGGGTAGCTCATAAAGTACCATTGTAAAAGTGACTTTCACTTATTTATAAAAGTGGGTCACATAATTTGTTTTTTAAAAGTGAGCTAATTAGATTAAGTTTGGAAAGGTGGGGAGGGGATTTTTTTTTTTTTAAATATAAATTATCATTCACTTCCACACATTCACATACTTCGTCCACATCTTCAACAACTTTTCTTCAAAAAGATATAACTTCTTCATTCAAAAGTTGTTTTCAAAGCCGTTTTTTTTAATCGGCCTAATTTTTCGAGATCTTTCCATTGGAACACTTAGTGTCAGCATCTACAACTTCGGCTTCTGTTAAAATGGAAAGTCCATGCCAAGTTATTCTTGACAGCACCAACTACTTCTAATGGTTGTCCTACATGGAGGATTTACTTAGAAGTCAAGGTCTTTATAGAATAGCTTGGGGCCAACATTATAACCCTAAAGATGAAGATAAGCAATCCAAATGGGAAAATTAATCAAGATCAAGAATGTGGGTTGATAGGGATGTTTATTTCTCCAGACCTTAGATTCCATATTGCAGAACTTGATACCCCTGATGAAGCAATGAAACAACTCAATAAATTTTTTTGGAATCAAAAATAAAATTATAGCCCATCAACTCAAAAATGAATTGCTTACGTTGGACCCCAATAATTTTTCTTCTATTAAATATTTTTTGTCCAAGTTCAAGACCCTTAGACTTCTCTTGGAAGGTGTTAAGGTTAAGAAAGAAGAGGGTAGCCTTATCTATTCCATTCTTACTAAGTTGGGACCAACCTACTTTATGTTTGTTTCCACCTTTCATTCTACAAGATAAGCCTTTATTTCTCAAGTACAAGACTACAGGTCCCCCTCTTTTGATGTCTTTATGATTCTTTAATAAGAGAACAAGAAAAACTCTTACATCTTAGTCTTCTTAATATTGGAAACTCTTCTTAAAAAGCCTTAGTAGCCCATCAACAATCAAATTCAAAGAATCCTAAGAAGTAACATCCTAAAAAGAATGGTCCTAAACTAAACAAGGGTCCTAAGCTATTTCAATCTCAAAATGAAAAATCAATTCTACAAAATGATAAAGCAAATAAAAACAAAGGGAAGAAGACTGATAGACCTTGCAACTTTTGTAACTATGATGGCCACTTAGAATCCAAATGCTTTAAAAAGATGGAAGCCTTGGAAGCAGCAATGAAGAAGCATAACATCCATTTGGAGCACTCTTCAACTTCACCTTCATCTTCAAGAATAACACTTTCTACGTGTGGTTGTCAAGCATCTCGGTTTGGTTATGCACTAAATGTATCTTGTTCTTTTCATTCTCATGAGTGGCTCATTGATTCTGGAACTCCTTATTACATGGCCAAAAACAAATCCATGTTTTCTTCTTAAATGATTGTAACGCCAAAAATATATATGTTGGTGATGATAGATCTCTTATTGTTGTAGGGTATGGAACTTTTCATCTAGACAATGGTCAATTTAATGATGTATTATGTGTTCCTACCTTATCCTACAACTTTCTATCTGTATATTAGATAACTCATTCAGGTGAAGGTAAAACCGTTGAATTTTCACCTCATGATGTTGTAATTAAGGACCTAAGAGATCCTAGATAGATTTTAGCTACTGGCATTGCTGATGATTCTACAAGGTTGTATAAGTTTAACAAATTTGGGTCATCAACTCTTCCCTCGATATTTGTTGCTCATAATGATGAAGTGAGCAAACTTTGGCATGAGCGATTTGGTCACTTAAACTATCTGTCCCTTCAAAATCTATGTAAGGAAAATATGGTGATATGTATTCTTATGGTATCTTGCACAGATGGTGTTTGTTCTGGAGGTGTAATCGGAAAACATGATCGGGATGGTTTTGAAAAACATGTCCCGTGGCACGCCTCAACCCCTTTGCAGCTTGTGAACAGTGATTTATTTGGTCCACTTCCAGTTGTTTCATTCTCTGGATACAAGTATTTCTTAGCTTTCATTGATGATTTCTCCAAACGCACTTGGGTATACTTATTCAAACTCAAGAGTGAAGTCTTTAACATGTTCTTGGCCTTTAAGGCCTTTGTTGAGAAACAATGTGGACATCAAATTCTTAAGCTAAGATTTGATAATAATGGAGAATATATTAACAACAAATTCACCAACTTTTGTTTTGAGCATGGAATTCAATTACAACATACTGTTCCATATACTCCACAACAAAATGGTGTAGCTCAAAGGAAGAATCACACTTGAAAGGAAATGGCTAATTGTATGCTTCAATCTAAAGGGCTTAGTCTTAATTTTTGGGCAGAAAAAAATAACCATGAAAATTACATAGTAAATCACACTCCTACTAAGGTTTTAAAGAATATCACTCTAGAAGAAGCATGGAGCTCAATTAAACTAGATGTGAGTCACTTTCGTGTTTTTAGAAGTGGAGCATGGGCCCATATTCCTGATGAGAAACATAAAGCCTTAGAACCTAAGAGTGAAAAAAGTATTTTTGTTGGATATTCTGAAGATGTCAAAGGATATAGACTTCTTCCATGAAAATCCAAAAATGTTATCATTAGAAGAGATGTAAAGTTTGTTGAAAATATATCAACCTACGAGCCTAGTTCGGCGGATATGCCACTGCTCTCTATCCCTTCTACTTATAAAAATATTTCTTCTTCAAATGGTGACAACAAGGATGACAATCCCCCCCCCCCACCTTCTCGAAATCATCCTTCAGCTCCTTAGCTTCCAAAATGGGTCCATGCTACTCCAGATGCAGCAGGTGCTCTTGTAGATGATCCTACAGATCAACGACATACACATTCTCAGTTCAATAGAGCCTCTTATTTACTAGCACAAGCTTCAGCGAATTATGATCCTAACACATTTGCAGAAGCTTCAGGCCATCTAGATTGGGACACAACTATGAATGAAGAATATCGTTCATTATTGGAAAATGATACATGGGATCTTGTTCCTCTTCCAAAGGGACGAAAACTTGTTAGATGAAAATTGGTTTTCAGAACCAAGCTTGGACCAGATGGAAAAGTTGATAAACATAAAGCTCATCTTGTTGGTAAGGTTTTTCCACAAGTTGAAGGCAATGACTATACTAAAATTTTCTCCCATGTTTCCAAAATGAACTCTATCTGCCTTGTTCTTCCCCTTGCTGCCTCTTTCAAATGGGAAGTCCATATGATGGATGTCAAATCTGTCTTCTTGCATGAGGAAATCTATATGGAACAACCTCTTGGCTTTATACAAATAGACTACAACCTTGTATGTTGTCTTAAGAAATCCCTTTATGGTCTCAAGCAAGCCCCTTGGGCTTGGTATGCAAAAATGGATAACTTTCTTTTAGATACTAGCTTTTCTAGGTGTCATTCCGATAATATTGTCTACACCAAGAAAGTGGGTAAGTCTCTTATCATTCTTGTTCTTTATGTTGATGATCTTATCCTTACTGGTAGTGATCCCAAATTTATAAACCATGTGAAGTGATCAGGCGCTCATGTCCCAAGTGTCGTAAAATGCTCAAAATTGAAAGTCCTCGGAATTAGCTTGAACCTAAACAACCAGATAGAGCTCATCTTCCTGATTCCGGTGTTGCAAATGGTTCGAAAAATGGTCGTCGTATGTGAAAGTTACGTTAAAAACAAAATTGCCCAATAACCCTTAAATTTTGAATTTTCAAAAAAATTAAAAAAGGAATATTCCACAGAATATTCTTGGAAATATTCCATGGAATATTCCTATGGGCGGGCCAATCAGAAGCCGCCACATGGCAAGCCCGGAGGCCGCCACGTAGCTTAGGTGACGTTAGCACAATGGGGGCGCATATGTAAAATTTTGATGGGGTTGTGGATTGAACCCCCGACCTGTCTTCCACGAAGTCAACGGTTTACCAACGCACCACAACAATGGATGTTGAATGGGCTGTGAACCAATGGCCATTTAAATTTTGAAAAGGTATGGGCAGGAAAAGAAAAGGGGCCAGCCCCATGCCATATGACCAAGCCCCGGGAACTGTAGGATTAAGCTTACCCGCCAACAAAGAAACCGCCGAGTTAGTTGTGGCCACATGCACGATTATAGCGAGCAGTCAAGGTGGAGTTGGCGGACTTGTTGGCGGTGGCGCCAAATTTGGTGGACGCCCCAGATTTGGCGGAGCTAACTGGACACTAACTACAGTTAGCTGGAGTTCTTTTAAGCTAAATTGGAGGGAATCATTAATGGGCCATAACTTTGGCTAGGAAAGGCAGTTTTGGACGATTTTTTTTTTTGATTTTGGGTATTTTGGACGTTCTGAAGCCATTTGCACTAGTCTTACAACATTTGGAGGTCATTTGCACAGTTTTTGGAGCCATGGAAGTTCTAGGAGCCACTAGGGCCCAGTATTGTGAGAACTGTATCAGGTTGCATGTATCCATTGGAAGTGAACCAACAGTCAATCCTGAAGGATTCATGTGTTCTGAATCCGTTTTTACAGTCTATTTCACCCGTAGAGACTTATATTCAGCTGTAAATTCATTTTGAGAATTTAATTAAAACGAGGAAATGCCCATTTGGGAGCCTTGGACCCAGTAGACGTAGCCCAGGAGGGGTGAACTGCTTCATCAACTTCTTTTGCATCTGTAGTTGATTTATTTTGCAGAAAAAATTCGTTTTTATGTGTTAAACAGTAAAAGGAAATAATTCTGCTATGCTTAAATGGATCATGAACAGCTGAAAATTTCATTTGTTTCTTTACTACAAGACATGGGCATCTTTTAAACATGTTTACTACTGAATTGAATACCTTGCAAACCTTTTTCAAGTAGTTTCAATTTTAGATCATGAAGTCCAGCCTTAAAAAGTAGTTTAAAATGACAAACTTAGGACACTTGCATTATTTTCTTGGTCTTCAAGTCTTGCAATCCAAGGAAGGTATTTCCCTTTCCTAGTCCAAGTATGCCTATGATATTCTACACCACTTTTACATGGAAGACTGTAAGCCACCCCCTTCTCCCTTTTAGCCTGGAGCGAAACTTTCAGTCACTTGTACTTCCCCTCAAGTTGATGCTACCTTATACCGTCAACTTGTAGGAAAACTTTTGTATATGACCCATACCCATCATGACCTTTCCTTTGTTGTTGGCCTTATTTCTTGGTTTATGCAAAACGCACAGGAAATTCATTGAAAAGTAGCTAAAAGAATACTTTGTTATGTTTGAGGTACAGTTCAGCTTGGGATTCATTATAGTGCAGAAGCATCTCCTCTGTTGGTTGGTTTCACTGATTCTGATTGGGATGGTAACTCTGATGATTAGAAGTATACTGCAGGTTATGTCTTCACTCTTGGTTTTGGACCTATTACATGGGCTTGCAAGAGAAAAAGTGCCATTTCTCTTTATTCAATAGAACCAGAGTATTGTGGCATTGTAGAAGCTAGTAAGGAAGCCATGTGGCTTCATCAGATCCTGTCAGAGTTTGGCTTTTAGCAGCAGCATCCGACTACACTTTGGTGTGATAATAAAAGTTCCATTCAACTATGCAAAGATCCAACCCAACATCAACACAACAAACACATTGAACTACCCATGCACTTCATCAGAAATCTCATCCATGACCATGTGCTTGAAGCGCAATATTATTCAACCGATGATCAAGTTGTAGACATCTTCACAAAGGCTCTCACAGAGGTGAAGTTTACTAAAATTCGATTTATGGTTGGAATTCAGGAAGTTGTCAGTAAGGGGGGATAGGCTCTAATGCCTATTTCCTTCTCCTATTGTGTCATATTTGTACATCCTTCAATCCTATCCCCAGTTGTTCTT
Source organism: Pinus taeda (assembly GCA_000404065.3). Classification (NCBI taxonomy): domain Eukaryota; kingdom Viridiplantae; phylum Streptophyta; class Pinopsida; order Pinales; family Pinaceae; genus Pinus; species Pinus taeda. The sequence continues at coordinate 100,791 of APFE031332671.1, forward strand.
AAGGGGGGATGTTAGGATATTCCGACACATAGGAAATAATTAAGTATAGCTTGGTATAGTGTATAGTTAGGTAAAGTGTGTTTCTTTAGTATGTACGTTTTGTAACTTACAATCCGACAGTCACGATATGTTCTAGACATGAAGTGATCTGACGGTTCATTCTCTCCTCGATATTACTGACACTTGATCCGTGGCTTAACA
>APFE031332673.1:0-14221 GCA_000404065.3 Pinus taeda
AAGAAATTAGAGAAAAACCCCATCTCCAAAATCACGAACCTGGTAAAGAAAGCCATTAAAGAAACCAATCTGGACGATAAACTAAAAAGCGACTGACCCCTAATAGTGAAATCACACCTCGTATTTATGGAGCCCCTAAAATACATAAAAAAGAAGTCCCCTTAAGACCTATAGTCAACACTATAGGGTCGCCCACTTATGAGTTAGCAAAATATGTCGCTAGCATTTTATCCCTGCTAGTTGGCAAGACTAGCTCTTACATTAAAGATTCCAATCAATTTGTCAAATTCATTAAAAATACTAAATTAGATCCCGGAGATAAAATCGTTAGTTTTGACATAGTCCAGCTCTTCACCAAAATCCCCCTAGATGAAGCGATTCAAGTGGTTAAAGAAGTGGCAGACCCCCAAACTGCAAAATTAGCTAAAATTTGTCTTCGCTCCACCTTCTTCTCCTTCCAAGATGAAATATTTGAACAAACTTCGGGTGTTGCTATGGGATCACCTCTTTCACCGATCGTAGCAAATCTCTTCATGGAAAAATTCGAGAAGAAGGCTCTGGATACATACCCATTAAAACCTAAATCTTGGGTTAGGTTTGTAGATGACACCAGTGTCAACTAGCCTCATGGTGATAATGAACTTAATAAGTTTTTGAACCATCTTAATAGCATATCTGAAGACATCAAATTTACAATGGAGATAGAAGAGAATAATTGCATTCCATTCTTGGACATTCTCCTCATAAGAAGAAATGATGGTTCCATAGGTCATAAAGTATTTAGAAAGAAAGCTCATACCGACAACTACCTGCATGCTGATTCACACCACCACCCAGCTCAAAAGATGGGGGTGCTGAAGACCCTCTTCACTAGAGCTTGTAGAATCTCAAATGAAAACCATACTGAAGAGGAGATTACTTACCTAAAAAGAACATTTGCCAACTTAGGATACAACAGTAAAAGCATATTCAAGGCCATTCAAAAGGCCAAATCTGAAAATAATAAAAGCAAGACGAAAGACCCCTTGACTTCCATACATTCAAGGGGTCACTGACAAGATAGCTAAAATCCTCAAAAAGAAAGATATAAAGACTGCATTCAAGCCCCTGGTCAACCATCAAACAAAGAATGAAATCAGTAAAGGACAGCCGAGAGCAGTTTCAGCAAAAGGGGGTGTATATCATCAATTGCTCATGTGGGGAGCACTATATAGGGGAAACAGGTAGGTCTGTGAGGATTAGGCTCAAAGAGCATAGTGCAGATATCCGTAATGAAAGAACCCGCTCTTCAGCCTTGGCTGAGCATGTAGGTAAAACTAATCACCATATATGCCTTGAACACGGCAAAGTCATTGCCAATGAAGATCACCATTTCAAGCGGAAAGTTAGAGAAGCTATTGAAATCATAAAACACCCGTGCAACCTTAATAGGGATGGAGGCTTGGAAATTAGAAAAAATTGGAACTCTTTGCTCACCCCCCACGAATAATGCAACTCTCCCTTCCTTCTCCTTCTCCCTCTCTCTTCCTTATCTTGGCGGTTCCTCTCTTAGTCAAGGCTTCCTATAGAACCTTAAGAGTTTTGACCTTTTAGCTCTTCCTTAGTCAAGGACAAATCATGCCTAATCAATTATCCTTAATCTCTTAAGAACTCCAAATAATATTACCTTTAATTAAAAATATATTAATTGAATTAGCAGCATAATACTATTCCCATTTTAATTTTAATCATACATAGATAATAAAAAAACCTTATCAGCATTAAGGGCATAAACATATAACATAAGTTCTCCAAAAATTCTTGAAACTAAGTTAAACATAGAGCTTAGTAACTAATTTAATCAATTAATAAAATAACATATAAACTATTCAATTTTAATAAATTAGCAACATAATAAATTAAATTAATGATGTAAATCAATGAATGAACATAATAAATTAGCAGCATAATAAACATAGTATATAAATAATTTATAAATCAATAGAATTAATAAATTAATAATAGGCTTAGTAACTAATTTAATCAATTAATTAAATAACATATAACTAATTTCTCAATTTAATTTTTAATAAAGTAGCAACATAATATACTTGGCATATAAATAATAATATGAACCTCTAAAAATTAATTACGCAAGACATTAGAAATTATAAATAAATAGCATAATATTATGGTAATTATTAGAATAAAACTTATTAATTAATTCAATCTATTAAATAAAATATCTCATAACTCATCCCACATTTCTATTTAATTAATTAATTAACAATGTAATAATCTTAATATATCAATAATATTATAGACCTTTTATTAACTAATTAACACTTAATTTACACAAATAATGAAGTATTAATAAATAGATTAACATATTGTAAATAAAACTTATTAATTAATTCAAACAAATACATATAAACAATTACATTTAATTTTAGATTAATAATAACAAACTTATTATATAAATATTAATATAAACCTAAATAATAAGTTAATTACACTTAATCATTAACATGAGAAATCATAAATAAAGAATTATCATAACATAACAAGTAAAAATTATAAGATAATTATTAAAAATAATAATAAGGACAAAGTAATAGTAATATATTCAGTATACATAATATGATATTAATTCAGAAATTAGCTAAAATAATGGTGAATAATAATATTAAACAGTCATTTGGTCGGCCAACAGTCTTTACAGCAAACCTATTGCATATTTATCACAAACCCTTTTTCTTTTCTTTTCTCCGTAAATCAGTCCCGATGATGAGTCTTGGTCTAGACTCGAAACGTCGACCAATTTAAAGATGAACAATGTGGAAAATCCGAATTCCTCTCAGAAACCACACCACAGTAATCTACAATCCAAAATGGTGTATTCCTGGTAAAAAACCATCTGAGGTGCCAAGAACATGGGTTAGCTTGAAAACCACTCTGTAGTGGGCTAACCGAACAAAATTTTTAAAATTAGTGATTTTATTTCTTAAATAAAATTGAGTAATTTATTACAAAAAGTAGTTAAAATTAGGAATAAATTAACTGGTAGAGCAATGTGAGATCCAATAAAAAGAGAAAATAATAATCAAGCAGACAAAATAGATAGAAATATGGAGCAAGAAAAGGATATGTGAAATATCTTAAACATCCAAGCACGACAAAATAAAAGAACACATATTAAAATTTAGAGAAAATTATAGAGAATCTAATTTAGAAAGCAAATCAAGAAATTGACTCGAAGAAGAAAATAACCCTTGAACAAATCGTGAGTGTAAAGAAAAGTTAAATAGGACGTATAACAAGGGTAAAGGCTTCGATCACGTGTTAGATGGAAGTCTCAGAAATAAATGCCAAGCACACAAGTATGATAGTGCAATACACAAGAGACAAAAACCAGAATTAAAAAATCAAAATATTTGAACACATCAGTCTAATCATGACACATCACATTCTCCACAAGTCCCATCACTATCAAATGTACATTATAAATCATTTCAAAATCATCTACGACTTTGTAAAGAAGCCAAAAATTAGGTGGCATGTACCGCTACATGATGTTGGTGGATCAACTCAAAATTTGGCGTGAAAACATATGAAATAGGAAGAAAGTGAAAATGATGATTCATTAAATTGTAAATCCATAAAATCTCATAATTTCTTGGGTGAACTTAGCATTTTTGTATAATTTCCGACATTGACGATATTCTAGACATCCTGAGCCCTATGATTTCTTATTCTGAGTTGTTGGATTTCTTAAGGACTGCAAAATTCCATAGTGATTTTTCAATGGAAAAAATAAAGTTCCACTTTGAGGAAGATGACATTATAACTGAGCCGCAAATGAAAGCAATGTATGATCTTGCAAGGAAAATAGAGTTGCAAGTCCTAATGCACTAAATAAAGCATGAAAAGGTAGAGTTATAAGTCATTTCTTCAATGGGCCAAGCCAGATAACATATGGAATTCAAACTCAGAGCAGGTGGAGAAGGTAGGAATCCACGATATTCTTAGTGCTTCGCTGTTGGAAGACATGAACAAAATAAAGGAAGAAGCTACCAATATTTGATAAGCAGATACCACAATGGGAATCTCTAGCTTTCCCAACCACAGTAAATTTCTAGGACCACCTTTCACTTAATTACAAGGCTTCCATATAAAGCAGAGATGGTGTCCATACCATCGATTGTAATAAGTGGCTCACAAAATTAGTTGGTGGAACATCTGCAAAGAATTCATGAGGGTTAATAATTAGTCAACTCCAATACCCTTTGGTTAGATGGACCTGTATGATTGTTTTCCTCTATCTCACACTTTCTAATTAGGCCTCTGATGTCAAATTAAATATGTTAGAAGAAATTGGTGAGATTGCGGCCTCCAAGAAGACATATAATTGGGCAGAATACCTAGTGGACCTCATAAGACCAAATGTTAGAACTTACAGAAATTAGGTAAACACATTCATTTCCCTTCTCTTCTCATTTGGTTAGCAAAGAAATCTAGTCCGACAATTATAGAGACAAACTTCACTAGAAAATATATGTCGCTCATGCATAATTTAAATATTTTTTTCACATGGATGGTCAGGGAAACCCCAGTCTCTGAGCCCCCATGAGTTATTCAAAAACTGGTTATTGAATATAAAGTTGTTTTCCAACAAGTGGAGGGTTCCATATCATATCCATCAGGTTTTTCTACCTTGTTCCCACATACAACTATGTCTGGATGTTACTAAAGTTTGGTATAACAATTCTACCGAAATGGACCCTCAGGAATTGCCTTATTAACCCACTGTCGAGAAAATCTTTGATGAATTACACAAAAAATATAATACAAATTTTCCTATACCCCCTGGAGTCCTAGAAGCAGCTAAGGACAATATTACCCCGCTCTCTGACGCGGTGCATGAAGAGGAGAGAAAAGTTGCATTTTATTTGCATCCCTTTAAAGTCAACTTGTCAGTTCCATTGGATGAATCATCACAAAAATCTAGCCAGAAGGAGTCTCAAAGTCCTAAGGACACAAAATCTAACCTTGAAGGAATTTAGTCAGGAGTTTTTATTAGAAATTTGGCTACAAAAACCTCAATAGGAAAAATAGTTTGACGAAGTTGTTCAATAAGTGGTTGAGTCTACCAAAGCTAAAATCAAAGTAGTCAAAAGGCCTTACAAGACAAAAACAATAGTCTCATCTATCGAATCAAACATACAACAAACAGTAGGGAGTGTTAAGGATGAGTTTGTGGAGAATATTTAACATAAATGCAAGAAATTTATCAAGTTTCATTAAATCATAATTATGTGTAAAATCATGCCTCTACAAATATACAAAATGGAAACTCTACTAAAAAACATTGATAATTTGGGCCGACAATAGGACCATTCGGAATAGGCTATAGGTACACGGACTAAGACACAAGTGACTAAAATTTATTTAACTAAGGATACCCCACCTACTTCCCTAACACATATTGAACAAAAGCAACATCAGTCACATTAAAATTTTTCAAATCAACAGAATTCTCGGGATAATTCATCAGAGCACACTCAGTCGGATGACATTGTCCAAACTCATAATTAATAGACTTAGAAAATGTTGACTATGCCAACAGACCAAAAATAAATAATACCAACTAATATCCCATCCAAAAATCCATAGACCAATCCAACAGTCACTCGGCCTTCTTTGACTGACACATTGTCATTGTAACACCCTCCTCCCACATCTACCCAAGTAACTAACCATATGGGGTAAACATGCGACGAGAGGATAATATGATTGGATTTTTACTCTTATGTGACCTTAAGGAATTGGAATTGGAATGAACATAAAAATAATGCATAGACATTCAACATCAGATTCAGGACCCACTGTAACTAATCCAACACTTTAGACAACTTGCCCTTGGGTCCCACTATATTTTTATACAACTTAGGCCTTAGTCACTCTTATGCTATAGGAATGAAAAAATCTTGAAAACCATAATCACTCTCACAAGCTTTCCTGCCAGTGTTCAAAGACTCATTTTTCTAGTTCTGTGCCAGTGTCCTCAGGATTTGAGCCACTTTTTTAGGCCCAAAGCCCAGGTCACTGCCCATAATGGAATGATAACTTAAGATTAGTAAAATAATAGGGAAACAATGATGCAAAAGCAATAAGTTAAAAAAGACCTTAACCAGACCCCTACTAGCCATGCCAACCATTTCGTCAAACATATCATCAACATGTAACCTATAGGTGTAAACAATAGAAATAAGTGTAGGGATCTCATACTTATCTGAGAATCTCTATGAACCATTGTTCCCTCATGTCATTTTCTACATTATCATCTATTAGGTCATAGATACATTATCCATTCATTTACAAGTAAAAACATGCTGAGATCCATACCTATATGCTATCATAAAACATACATATAACTAGCACAATAACAACATAAATACAATAAATATATCAGCCATAAGATCCACATCTAAATCAGTACATTTACACATGAAACCAAGGGAATAAATTCTTCATTAATGAAAGCAATAAACCAATTGAATATGGGACTACCACGTTCCACCCGACTGTAGAATGGCTGATCCAAATCTCTCTTCATCCATTCATGCCCGTGCCAAATTCGAAGCATGAATGTGGGACTCATAGAACACACCAAAACCACCAAAAATCATGGATTCCACCAGAGTTCTCTACCTATACCATGAGGAATTTGAGTACCTTCTAGTCTCTCAGGCTTTACCATAATACACAGTCTAATCAAGGGATCACTAGGCCCTACACCAAGACACACTCTCCAGGCTTTACCATACATCTCAACCCAGGACTACTAGGCCCAACGGAGAGGAATCCACCTCTTGGATTTATCATATATCTTGCCATTCACCAACAAGGATTCTTAGGCCCACCGAGGCACAAAATACTGGATTTACCGCAACCCACAGTCTGGCTCAGGGTTTACTAGGCCAGTGGCTTTACCATGATCCACACTCTAGTTCAAGGAACACTAGGCCATGTGTTTGTCATTTCGGAGATCCACCCCACTCAACTTCGAATCCATCCGGCCATGCTATCTCAATCGAATATGAGAACCCATCTCATCAAAGCTATAAGGAAATGGCAAGGCTAGGCTGAAGAACACTATCACATCTGGAAAGATCCATGCCATGATAGAAACGAACCACATGTAATACTATGCATGCCAAATATAGCAAGGAAAATACACATGCAAATTGATACCTTTATTGGATCATGTTGTAGCTTCTAGATCTGTCCTTTCCCTGCTTGATCTTTGCTTCCACTTGTTTTCTTTGCCCTTCTTGCTCCAAAGCCAAAGTGATCCAAGAAACTCTGGGTGTCCAAGAGTGAGAGAGAGAGAGACAATAATGAGAGAGCTCCAAAATTCAACTGGCCAAACTTTCCCACTGATCCTTAGAAGCCTTTTTATAAATGAGGTCTCTATTTTCTTCAATTTCCATTACTTTCCTTCATTTTCCTCCTCACATGCAACCTGTGACCTTTGACCTTCCAGTTCTCCTAATTTCCCTTTATTTTCATAAATAAATGTGCCAAAAATGCCATTTTTCCTTTCCAAAGCCTTAACCATTTCCTTTTCCAATTTCCTTAGCCATAAACAACCAAATGAACACCCCTTGGGATTTCTTGTCCAACATTAACCTTTGAATAAGTGTCCCATCAACCGTGGTCTTATATATTTTTAAATGATTTTTTTAACTAGGGCTATTACAGAACCCTCTCCCTTGGAGAACACCGTCCTCGGTGATCAACGACACGTATAACCAACAAGACTATTGAAAAAAAAAACATACTACCCATGGATCTTTATAACACAACTCATTACAATATTTACAATGACCATCTTCTAAAATATGACAAACATACTGTTTATTAGAGCTTCATAACACAACTCATTACGGTATTTACAATAACCACATATACACATATGCACATATTCTAAACCAACAAATAAGAGAATATGATGTCCGTATCAACCAAAAGGGAATCTAGGGGCTCATGCCTCCACCCTCAACGTAATGCCATGATTCACCTCCTTCCCAGGATGTCCAGAATCCACTACAAAGTCAAATCTACATCCAATGTCCAGCGCTACAATCCTGTGCCACTTGTCCTTTCAGTAAATAATTACCGAATCATTGTTCTAGTGCACATTCCCAATGTGCATTTGATTCCATCTAACAATGCTAATGGCCAAAATAAATATATCCACAACCTTCCCTCCTCTGCTACACAGTCCCTAAGGAATCCAGTCACCCCTTTCGTGAAGTCACTCACCTTCCAAGTTCTGCTAGCATTGCCATCTCGTGTAGTCCATCCCTTGGCAAGGATTCCTCGCATCGGAAGATACAAAAAAGCAAGGCATATCCCTGCTTGGAAACCATCATACCAGTCATAGCATGCTCATGGAAATCAATGGACACTATTGGGTACTAGTGTCCTACAATGGCCCTACTCCTGAAGTGAGTTACCAACATACTATTGCATGTTCCAATTTCTTTCACTGTTGTTGCTAATTCTTGTAGCTGATTTAAACCACTCAACCTGGCATGTTCATGCATCCCTGTTCCAAGTAGGGATATGCCTATAAAGTACACTTGCAATCCTATTTACTGCCTACCACAACAAGCCAAACTAACTATTTGATCAAAACATCATGCATAAACATATCACATATGGTTAGCTCAGAACACAACCATCATAAATCACGTGTAACCATCATAAACCAAAATCATATATCAATTATAATCATCATATACCATAATCATAAATCACATGCATTATAAAACTGAAAACAAATGTTGATACTTATCCTTTCATCAATCCTTAGCTTCTACCTTTGTCTTTATTCTATACACACTCCAGATCAGTTGCCACACTAGACAAACACCTAGTGCCTTCTCCTAGACCATGTGCATGTACACATGTGCATCACATATATACAATCACACACTGTATACAACACAATGCAATACATGCACCTACACCTAACATACAACACATACACCTACACCTGGTGTACAATACAACATAAATACGTATACAAAGTACAACACAATTAATGCATATGTCACAATTTCATGACTACACAATTCACATACATAGTACCACATGCCCACAACACATCATGTATGACATGCACTCAATCCCACATGTAAACTAGTATCACATGTCCAAAGCACCACCTGCACAATGTGTGCACAACATCACATGTACATGACACCACTTGCACAACCTGTACACAACGCCTCATGTACACTACACCACTGTAAAACATGTACAAAATACCACATGTACATAGTACCACATGCATGATAGGTACACGACACCACTTGTACACAACGCCACATGCACACACATGTCACAACACTGACAATGACCACACATGACACACAACACCACTATCACGCAACACCACCTATACATATCATTGAATATCTAACATGTACATAACATCATCTGTACACAACACTGCATATCCAATCATGCACACAACACCATATGCAATATTCACACAACACTATCTGTACCATCTTGTACATAACACTACATAAACAACATGTACACACACTATATATACACAACACCGCATGTGCACACATCATAGATGGAACATGTAAAACATATACAAAATATGCACAATAGTAGTACCACACATCTAAAACCACACTGTCCTTACCAAGGAACCTTGTTTCCATTGTCTTATCTGTTGGACACCTAATCCTCAATGGGTTAGTGTGGAAGTCGAATGGATAAAAGGAGTCCAAGAGACCTTGGGATGTGAAACCCAACGGTCACATATTGTACTATAAATGTATATCTCTTGTTAATAAAAATTGTACTCTCATGATTTATCATTCATATTGTTCTTGCTCCCATGTGTGTTTAACATGGTAACAGAGCCATGATGTGTGGCATGTGTAGTTTTCTTCCTCAGGGTTTATCCCTTAGTTAAAAAAAAAAAATGACATGTTGTTATTCCCTGAGCAACTGATCTGAGCACTAATCCACTGAACGCTGTCCTCTATCGTTCTGACCTGAGCACTGTCTTCAACACCTCTGTCCTCTCAAGGATTAATTTGGTGAATGATTACTTGATCTAGAGCGGAAGGCAGAAGAACGCCTCTGTTGAATCGACATACCACCGGTAACATAACTGTTTTTCATGCTGCCTGAAATACGTTTGCTGCTTTGAGTATTTGTACCAATGAATGTCGTTTTTCAAATGTAATGGTATCAATTCGTATCAATTCGAATGGTTTCAAATGAATGGTGTAACCTCAGTGTATCAATCCAAATGGTTTCAAATGAATGACTATTTCAATGCGTTTCAAATCAATGCGTATCAATGCGTTTTTCAAATAAATGCTGCTCCCTCTGCCATATTCTCTGTCATTATCAATTCTCGAAGCATCGAATCTGTGTGTGCAAACTATTTTGTTGTTGGATTGAAAGGAGCATGACTATTACTTTCAATGGTGTGTACACCCTGCTCTACGAAATTTAAGCAATTAAATGGGTCGATTCAGCGATTGAAATTGTTGTTGATTTGAGTTTTGAACACTTGTTACCTGAGAAGGGATTCTTTCGAGTTCCACGAAACGCAAATACAGAATAGAAAATATGCCAACCCCGTGCCATAATGGCTCAAATCCGAAGCATCCGAATACTCAAATCCAATGGATTCTTTGAGGAATTCGAAAATTTGTGGCTTGTAAAGGTACACATTCAATTCACCAACAGTTCTTTCAATGAAATTCAATAACGAATGACAGAGAAGTATATGAATGGGAGTTTCAATGCTCAAATTCGAGAGTTTTATTTGTAATTCTGATAAATTGATAGAATATTCTACCAATGTGTAGAAGCTCCTAGCATAACTTCTATTTCTCCGAGGCTCAAATCAGCGTGTTAAAGCTGTAAGTGGCGAAATTGGGACGTTTACGGCCTTTGAAGCATTGCATGGACGCATCGCTGATCGGTGAAACAACGATCAAAGTTAACATTGTCTATTACATTAGTACGCTGCCCATTGGTATCAGAACCATTTGATGAACACCCAGAAGAACGTTTTGGTGTCAGAATTATTTGATGAACGCCCAGCTCCCACTGTTTGATGAACGCTTGGTATTTCCTACTGTTACGCTGCCCATTGGTATAAGAACCGTTTGATGAATGCCCAGAAGAATGTTTTGGTGTCAGAACTATTTGATGAACACTTGGTATTAATTTCCTACTGTTACGCTTGGTATTTCCTACTGTTACACTGCCCATTTGGTACAAAAGTGGTATAATGGTAAAACTGTCTTATGCTTAACGCTTGCATTCACTTGGTATCGACATTTTAATGCGTTGAATGTGGTATATTTGAATGCGTTTCCATTTGAATGCGGTGTATGGTTCTGCCTGCGGTATATCAGTTGAAAGAGGAAGGGTCTCTGTGTTTCCATTTTAACGTTGTCCCATATTTTAAACACTGTCCAGCACTTTAAAGTTGCCCATTTGTTATCAGTGGCGTGAATGAATGATTCAGAGCTCGTGTGATTGAGCCGGTCTAAGTCTGTGATTGTTTCACGAGGTTGTGGCCTCGGCTCCCACCACAAATTCTTCAGCTACTCTGTTCAGCATGGTGATGGTGATGGATGACTAGCTTACGGAAGGGTCGAAGAACTGCTGCTTCATTTGAAGAGCTGAAGGGCCGCCGCTTCAATGGATTATGAATTCCACTTGACTTCTTCACAAAACTTCACATTTTGTGAATCCAATTCCTTCGATCTGTGGACATGTAAACAATCTTGAAATAACCCAAATTAACTGGATATCGTAGCTACCTCACAAGACCCAAATCTTTGAATAGATGAAGGAATTTTCAAGTTTCCTGTTACAGGACTCTGGGTAAATGCGGCAAGGAATATCGTCTCCCATGGAAGAAAGCAATGGTTTCTATCATTTATAAAGGTTTTTATCGTTTCTATAGAAAGCTATAGTTTTTATTAGTTTGTGCTATCTTTCCAAGGTAGTAGAAGAATTCGAAGAAGAGTCAGGAGATCCTACTCGAAGCGCAGAAGAGTCAGTAGAAAAATTAGAGGAAGAATCAGGAGATCTGACACTGGCTCTTAGAGCAAAAGAGTCAGCTCAACAACTCTGAAGATGAAGTGTGGATTTTGTTCGAAATAATAGCTTTCAAAGACAATGGTGCTCCTGTGGATATAAAGAGGTGTACCAGGAATATTGCGGAGGAATATACGTTGCGGCTGATATATTATTAAAATCAAATGTTTTAAAAGAATCTTCAAATCAAGTTCTATCAGTTTGTCTTCGATTTGTCCTTTGTGGGCAGATTTTATCACTGTCAAAGAGTCAAATCTCCTTAATAATTAGCTGCATATTCATCTGAAGCAGGGGCGAGTATTCTCTAATCTCCTGGAGGTTTTCCTGAAACTGTGCATAGTTGGAAGGCTCTTGAAAGGTCATGGTAAAATGTTATGGTATATATGACCAGCACTATACAGTTTGCTAAGTATTTGGACATGTAAGGAGGTCTATCACTGCTGTTTTAGCATGATAGAGATTCATTCCAATGCCCATGACATGGTGTTATAATTATTGAATTTTTGATAGCCATCATTTCTGATTTGAAAGTAAAGGAGTACTTGAAGGATCCAAGCAAGTTTGCAGTTGTTGCTGCCCCTATTGTGGCATTGTATTTAAAACCCATTATAGTTTCTGTATATGCATTGATTCCCTGATTCATTTGCTGCACATTTATACAAGATATTGCTGTGTACTGTAAGTGGATATTACTTTTCTGCATTAAGTAATAATTGTGATCAGTTTTTAAGGTGTAAATCTGACATTGAAGAAAAATGGCAAGAATCAGTGAAGTATTAGAGTTCATGAAAACTCTTATACAATCTACTGTTGATGACACATTAGAAATCAGCAGAGGATCTCTCTCAGAAATTCAGACATGTCTACAAAATGCAAAGGAAAAGATTGATTTTTTGCAGCTTGAATCTTAACTACAACAAGAAGAATTAAAACAGAGGAATCATCATTCTGAACCTGTTTCTGTTTAGACCAATGAAACAGACTCCCATAAACAACAAGTTAATAATGTTACAATTCATTCTGATTTAGTACCCCATAAAGCAGCAGTTGTCCATGAAGATGCAGAAACTCAGTTGGAACTTCCCAAGCCCAACATCAGACCTTGGGAACAACCTGTCCACAACAAACACAGAACTGGTCTTGGATATGACAAGGACTTTTCCTTTCACATTCCAGACTACTCAAAGCCCATTCAGTTTCAGAGTGCTGGATTCATCCATGACAGTTCACCTGCTCCTCATGACAGTTCACTGTCAGCTGTTCCAGATTCTGCCCCTCTTCCACAAAAACAACAACAACAAATTGTAAAATGCCAACACTGTGACCGAGTTGGCCACCTGAAAGATAATTGTTTTGATCTTCATCCATGTAAGCACTGTCATAAAACTATCCATTCTTCACACAGATGCTTCAGAAATAAACGTCCTGCAAGAACAAAGATTCATCTTGGATGGATCGCTTCTTGGCAATGGGCATCAACAACCAAGAAGATATTCCAGTCACATGTCAGAACTTGTTCCATAGTATTGAACAGTCTTGCAGTTGAGTTTTCTCCATCATCTCACCTTGTATCTGACAGGGGGGGGAATGATGGTCATCTACAAGTTTCAAAGTCACATCAAGTGAGCCTGAGCCACAACCTGCCACACTAGTTTCAGAGTTGTAGCCAGAGACAAAGATGCCCTTGAACATGCCTTCAGTTGGTAATATATGACACTTCCTCTAGCAGAAGACTTCAGCTTCTTGCCAGTGTCGGAAGAATTCCAGGAACAAAATTGAGAACACTTCCTCTAGTAGAAGACTCCAGCTTCTTGCCAGTTTTCGAAGAGTTCTAGGAATTTCATTAAGCATTCCAGAGTTGTTGGTCATCCTTAAACCATCACAGGTTGAGACTTCCCTTTTCAGGTTGAAGTTCTCCCTTTTATGCGGGGTGAGACCTCCCTCTATTGGTTGAAGGTTTCCCTCTTCAAATCAATAGGAGCACTTCCTTTAGCAGAATACTTTAGCTTCTTGCCAGTTTTGGAAGAGTTCCAGGAACTGCACTAAGCGTTCTAGTGTTGGTGGTCATCCTTAAACCACC
>APFE031332677.1:1547-28183 GCA_000404065.3 Pinus taeda
ATTGATAGCCAGACAGAAGTAGTTAATAGGACAGTGATCTAGTTACTCAGAGGATATTACAGCAAACATCCTAAGCTTTGGGATGAACACTTATGTTATGTGCAGCATGCTTATAATAGAGAAAAACACTCTTCTACACAAAGATCTCCTTTTGAGACCTGTTTTGGTTTCATACCAAGGTATCTTTTGGATTTTGTCTTTGGTAAAGATACCACAGTTGATGAACACAGTGATGTGGACAAGGCAACTAGGTTCATTGAACAGTTCCAGGAGATCCACCAGGCAGTACAGGAATAGCTAGAAAAGAGCCAAGCCAAGTACAAGGCAAGGCATGACAAGCATCGGATGGAGCATAGTTTTCAAGTTGGAGATCAAGTCTAGCTGTATATCAGCAAGGACAGGATGGAAGGTGAAGGTAAAAAACTAAAGCCTATCAGGTATGGACCTTTTAGGATACTTGAGAAGATTGGTGAAAATGCTTTTCGCCTTGATCTACTAGCTTACATGCACATCTACTTAGTCATAAATGTAGATTGCTTGAGATTGTTTGAACCTTCAATGATTGAGGAACCTGAAGAGCAAAGTCAAATGCCTTCTATTGATGACCTGCTACCTGAATATCTGAATGAATTGCAGGAAGACACAGTCTTGGACAGGAAGGTGAGGACAACACACAAAGGAGATGTTGAGTACCTCAGGATTGGACTCAAAGGTTCGAAGCCGAGCAGTGCAAAGTGGATTGAGGTTGGGCAAGTGAGACAATAGTATCCTCACTTAGTCGATGCTTGAAAGAAAACCAACTTTTGGTGGTCCAAAAGCTTTTCAGTGGGAAGGCCGTGATCCGAATTGGATCCATAAAAAATGATAAACAGAGCCATGGCTGTACCAGGTCGGGACAGACTCCAAAGAATTTACAATAGCGATCAAAAACACCTTTGAACTAGTGGAAATGGCAGCTAACGTGGAATGATGAGGACCTCAGTCAAAGCACGTTGACCAAGGCCCATTGAGACTACGCGGGGAGGCAAAATTAGCCCTGGGAGGCCTGGATCGGGAAACAAAGGCAGTTTTTGATGTGCGATTAGCGCTTAGCGAAAACCCTCAAAATGGAGAAGCCCCGAGCACTCGGTCGCGTGGGAGCCGAGAAAACCATGGGACAAAAGACTAAGTGCTAAAGGCGGGACTCGCTCCAAAACCGGCGGTATTGATCGAGGCCGTCCATGGGTAGTAAGCAGTTTTGATGGAAAAGGAGCGATTCCACTTAGCGCCTGACGCGTGGCAAGTGGAGGAGAGAGAAAACCGCCACTCATCGTGCGCTAACGATCGAGCTAGTCAACCACACGGGATGAGCGAACGACATCGGATCTGGGGGCTCTAGATCTAACAGCTAAGATCACATCCGATGGAGGAGATGGAATTGATGGGGAATTAAGCCACAATATGAAGGAATTTGAAGTCTGGATTGACCGCCACGGTGGCAAAAGACTCATTCCACGACGTAAATGAAGAATTGAATCGACGACGCAGGCTGATGCAGTTCGCATGAGGACAAGTGGCCACTCCCTGTGAGCCTGATGATGACGCCGAGAACTGGGAACTCCAAGTGCAGCTACAAGCAGGCGATTTGACGAAGGCAAAAGAGGAACTGAATCGCCATGAGCTCGAATGTCATTAAAGCCATGAATAGAGAATAGAAAAATGGAGAGAGAGAGGAGAATCGGGAACCCAGAGAGGAATACTGAAGACAGAAGATAGAGAAGAGAAAAACCGGTAAAGAAAAAAGCAGATGAAGATAGCAGGCCGAGCTGACCAAAGGCAACGTTAAACACCATAGAGCTTGAGAGATTCAAGCCATCCCTGAGGGGATCTGTTAGACTGGAGAGGTCAAAGATCTGGTAAGGAAGAGAGTCCATGTACTCCAGTGGCTTGGGGAATCCAAGAACCACCCTGCCAAGCCAATCTGTTTCATGAGACTCATATTGAGCTCATTTATTGTAATTCTCTACTTCAAGACACAATAAAAAGAAGGCCACCACTGAGAGCTGGACCATAGATGTAGCCGTGGAGAATAGGGTGAACTCCTTATTAATTTCTCGTGTTCTTGTCTTTTACTTACTGTACTTCTCTGTCGTTTTCCATTTTAAGTGTGTATTTGCAATCTAATTGATCCGTTGCTTAAATAACATAGACACACACACACCAACATATGAGTCTGTAATACCTTTATTTAATAAATTCTTAACTGAGATCACTGATAGGGTGATTATCAGATCACCACTTCTTTGTGGAGATAAACCAAACTAGATTTTATGAAGGACAAAGTTCAACCAGAAAACCAAAAAATTTTGAGTACATGACATAAATGAATGCTTTTTTAACATGTGAATGAATGAGAATTCCACATCCCATCTTGAAAAAGACTTGCTTTCATGGACATTATTATCCATTTATTTAAGGTAAATTATATCCATATTAACCATGAGTGTAAATTGAGCTAACAAACATATAGAGAATAAAAGTTTTAGTAGGTACACGACACAATAACCCATTGAGAGATAGGACACAAACATTTATGAACTTGCACAATAGCGAGGATGATGATCACAAGAATTGATGTCATTAAGGAAATATACGTTAGAGATATTGTGTATGTTATTCTTGATGATGGTGATGACGAAGAAAAAAGAGAAAATCTGAGAGAAAAACTAGAAGAACAATTAACAATCGAGCAAAAAAACATCATATAAATCATGTGTATTAGAGGTAAACCTATACTTGAAATTCTTATATATTTTATATGTCTAAATATTAATATTTTGATAGATTTGAATAAGAGAACAAATGGAAAAAGTTCTTTGAATTTTATCAGAAACTCTATGAGGATTAATTCTCCTATGCAAAATTAGATATGAATAGTTCTATGTGGTGGAATAAGTTGCAATTGTATAGAGAAAGTGGTATAAAAAGAAGATTAAAACCAAATATAGGGTGATGAAAAAATTGAAAAGAATATCCCTTTAAATTACATGTTTTAAATCTATTTAGAAGATTGAAATTTTGAGGTAGCTAAAGATACTAAAAATGAGTATCCTAATGAATTTCATAGATTTTGTATAAGGTTTAGACATAGTGGAAAATTTTTGGAATCCATTCCCAAGTATGTCAATATTTTATGTTAACCATTCAACATGATTTTAATGACTTAAATTTTTATTTAGTGGTAGAGGCTTATTAAGTGAGCACGGGAGTTGAAAAGAAATTGTTGAGAAAATGACAAAAATATAAAGAAAAGAGAGGTAAACGTTAAGAAAGGTAAGTTGAAAAATGTGATGGAAGCAATATTGTGGATCAACAAAGAAGACATGATACTACCAAATGTGGTGAGTCATAAATAAGTAAATGTATAAGATGAAAATTTAAAACAAAAACCTTAAAATTATGTGAGGGGAAGGCCATATGGCTAATGGGTGTCCAAAAAAAGAGGGAAGAACCAATAATGTGGAAGCAATGGAGTCAAGAACAGAAAATAAGTAATTATTCTAATGAAAACTAATGGTTGTGAGAATTTGATGTTGAAGTAGTTTTATTTCATTTGGAGAAATAGGTCATCATAAATTTGTTTCATTTAGAGAAATAGGTCATCATATAACATAAGCAATTGAAGATAATTTTTTGTGTTAAGTGTAAAATTGGAGGTAAGTTTTGTATATTAGTGGTTGACCATGGTAGTTGAAAGAATTTAGCTTCTAATGAAGTTATTCATATATTGAATTTGAATTGTATGCCTCATCCAAATCTACAATATCACGGTTTAAAAGAGGACACAAAAATACTATACAAAAACAATATGAAATTTATTTTTACAATGAAGATAAAATATTTTATGATGTATTAACCTTGAAGATTCCCCATATCCTCTTAAAAATATCATGGAAATATGATAGAGATGCTATGTGAGATGTAATTTGAAATCCTTGTGCTCTATTGGAGAAGGATGGATAGAAGTTCAATTTTCATCCTATAATTAAAGAAGGGGTGGTGAGAGTAATGTGAAGTTTGATTTCATTTTATGTAAAAAAAAATTGTGTAGTAACTAGAGAATGTGGTATTCATGGTAGATGTTGGTGTTCTCAACAAGCCAATAGTGAGGGAGGTGTAAGTGGAGTTACTATTCACTACACTGATGTTTTAAAATTTTGGATGAAATCAAACAATTATTAATAGTGAATAACTAATATTTAGGAAAAAAAGTGGAAAAACAATGACTTAAAAAAGAAAATGCAAAATGAAATGGTTTCCATTTTCACAGTGATAGGATGGATATGTTATTGTGGATTTTAACACTTGATACTAACAAAGGGATTTTTCAATTTGTATTTATCAATATCACATTAATACGTACTTTAGAATGAATCCAAAACATAAGTTTCATTAACAATGGTTTACTTATCCACTTATCAGGACTTTTAGGAATTTCATGGAAAGCCTCTTCGTAAAGTCTTTAATTATGTTTAGAATACAATGTGATTCCAATACACTTGAAAACTTATCTAGTTTATAACACGGTCTAACCCATACTAGCAAGATAAAGCATAACTAATAACACTCTCTTAGCCATTTATATATTGGACCCCAAGTCATCCTAAAAAAAAACTGTGTAATTCATTATGTTGTCCACATAATTACTATTATTCTAGAATAGGAATAGGTGTTGTCCAAGAAAGGTACTGCCCACAAAAGGTTACTATCAAGCTGAAAAAATTGATTGCAATTCATTATATTGTCCACATAATTCCTATTATTCTAGAATAGGAATAGGTGTTGTCCAAGAAAGGTATTGTCCACAAAAGGTTACTATCAAGCTAACTAATATCATTTTAGGGAAGGGGATGTTCTCCATAACTTCTTGAAAATTCTAATGGTGCTGCCATTAACTCAGAACCTCTACTTACATAATATAAAGTATTGAGCCAACAAATCATACCCATGCCTTATTGAACTAAAAAATGATATATATTCCAATTTAAGTTGATTTATAAAAAATTAAAAAATACATTTAAATAAAAATTAAAAAATAAATAGACAAACTAATCATAAATCTTCACAATATTAATTATGTCAATAGACATGTCTATTTTGGAATTGGGCTTCCACAATTTAATTTAACTATTAACAATTATTAGGTGGATGGTAGTAATTTAACCACTATAGAATATTATAGAATATTTTTAGTAGTATACACAAATCAAAGGATAAAATTTATTTCCAAAGTAGTTATTATTTTTTGTGTCCTTAATTTAAGTTCATTAATTAAAAAAATGTGATATGAACTGTCACATGAATTGAGTTATGATATTTTGTGCATATGGTATTGATAAGTCATAGTATTGTCTCATGGTAATATAAGAAAGTCTATTTACAATTTAAGAATCTCCATAAGAAAGTTGGGGTGAATTTGCATGGTTAAAATCTTATTACATATTTTTTAAGAAATTGTAAAAATTAATTAGATAATAATTTTTATTTTCAATTATTATTATTATTACTGATTATAAAAAGAATTGATATTTAATTTAAACATATATAAATTTTAAAAACATGTAGTGGAAGGGGTGGGCATGGCTAGCCCACCCCATGCAATACACACCTAAACCATTGTTACTACCTTCATTACAATGTCGAGTATTTCTTTATTTGATTATTCTGTGAGGAGAGACCTTACTCTCCAAATTTTCTAGTGTACTTGGGAACTTCCCCCACCATTGGTGCGACAAGTTCCTCTACTACCTGGAAATGATGGGTCTGTGTGCGGAAAAACATTTAGAGATCCATGGAATAAATCACGATATTTTTTTGAGACATGGTCGTTTATATTTGGCAATGGAGTGGAAGTGACATGTGCCTACATGCAAGACAACTTGGCGTGTGAGTCATAAGGCACTAGCTACTCACATGGGATGCTAGATATTGGCTTAGTAATATGTTCAGGGGTCACATAGGTTTCATAGTTTGGGACCGCATAGACTACACTGAAGTTAGATGTTGAAGTAGTTGGTGGTGTCATCCTATCTTCAATGTACATCGATTCACTGGTTCATGTTAAGTCAGTTGGAAATATCATGGTTATATCCTACTCATCTGGCTCAATTATTTCCTTTAATAGTTATATTTCTCTCTAGTGTGATATTGGTGGCTATGTCTTAAGTTCCATTGTGTTGAATTGTAGTTTGCATTAAAATGTCTCCTAGCAAGCCCATGACCCTTCGAGTAGTTTTCCATCTGCCCTTTTTCTTTATTGGTTATTCTCTATTTGTTAGCTTGGGCTACCCATAATTCCCAAAGTCTTTTGGTTTTTCCTTTTGTTTGACCTTCCCAACACATTCCTCTCAATCATGTGTTGTTGTGGGATATCTTTCTTATCCAGTTATTCTCCTTTTCGTGTAAGATGCACTGACATTGAATGCACAATCACTTGAGAGTTGGGGGTAGATGTTCTGAGAGAAAGTCACATGTCCAATCCCATGTCCAAGAAGCTTCAATTATCTTCCATTCTACTACCCCCACCAAAATTTGTGAAAAAAATTGCTAGCTTGACAAATCCCTCACCAACAATGAATTTCAAGCTTATTCTAATTTTGAAATCTTGGAAGAGGTATCCAATTTGGTTCCTAACCCTCGACATGCCACAGGAAGATGGAGCCAATACCTGAGCTCCATCACCCTCCATTAGAAAATGAATAATCTTTTGGGAAGAGTCTTGGAGGAGAAGCGTGAAGACCATAATGGTATCATCTCTTCCTTAAATCAAATCAAGCATATGTTGTGATATCAATGCTCCTGTCTGGCCAACTTAAATGCCTAAATAGCTCACCTTGAAATTCACCTTCAATGTGAACTAAAACCTATTGCTCATATTGGTACAAGTGCCTAGGACCCAGCGCCAGTAACATCTTCAGACTCTTGATAACATCATATGCATTCAGTAGTTATTTTTCTTCTCTATGTAGTTTAGTAGATGGTAGTGTTAGTTATTTTAAGAATCATATGTTGTTATTTTGTTGTAATTGAGCTTTAGCTAATTGTCAACATATATAGTTTCCTTCGAGGAATATTGATTCTGACCATTGCATGAACTTTGATGCTTTTGATTAATTATGTTGAAATTTTGAGGAAATACAAACACATTTCTTTTAAAAAAATAGAAAAAAAATAGATTAGAGAATCCATATAAATTAAATGGTTGGCTAGTACTTATAGGCATTAATACATGATAAAAATAAAACCACTAACTTTATCATACATCTCACATTTCCCCAAAAAATGAAATACCTAAATTATAACTTTATTATTATTATTAAAAAATATAATTATTTCATAAATGAGGTTTCTAAGAGTTGAATTATGATGAACATCTTGGAATTCATATCATAAATAGTATTAATGCTAACTATGATTCATTTTTAGGACAAAAGAATTAATTATGCTAGTGTGTCTATTTTGAAATAAGGTTTATACAATTTAAATTTAATTACTAATAATTATTAGCTTGATGATGGGGATTTAACATTTATGGAATATCCTAAAATATTATTGATATTATACCTAAATTAAATGTCGAGATTTATCTTAAAATTAGCTATCTCCTTTCTACCCTTATAATTAAATTATTTAATTAAAAAAATATCGTATTAGCAATATATGGTGTTTGGACATAGTATTGTAACAAACCCTATTTATGAATTAAGAATCTCCATATTAAATGTGGGATAAATTTTCATGATTAAAGATCTTGTTACATGTTTTATTTAAATGTACATATCTTTAAATCATATATTAATTATTTTTATAATTAATAATAATTTGAAATAATGTTATAATTTAGTTACTTATTATGAATTTTTTTAATCTTGGTAATATAAGATATATAATAAGGTAAAAAAAATTATATCTATTGGCGTTGTAAAATAAGGTAAGTGTATCATAGTATATGTGATTTAAAGATAAATAGACATTTAAATGGTAGAAATATAACACCATCAAAGCACTTACATTATGATACAATTCAAAGAGAAATCAAAACACTTACCCTATGATACATTTCACATTACCAATATTACAAAAATCATAAAAAGTAGCTACATCATAATTTTTATTTAGATTATTATTAATTATATAAATAATTAATATACGATTTGAAGGTATTTACATTTCAAATTTCATGGAACAATATTCTTAACCATGAATATTTACCCCCACTTTCCTATAGAGATTCTTAATATGTAAGTATGGTTTGTTATGATACCATGGGAAAATATTATGCTTATCAATACCAAGTGCTAACAAAATTATAACTCCATACGAAACTTGCGCATGTGGCATTCTTTTAATTCATCAATTTAATTAAAAGGGGAAAAAATAATAACTATTTTAGATCCCATTTGGGATTCGAAATGTTGGTGTAAAAATTCCCTTACTGTGGATTCTCCGATCAAAGATTCAAAAAGCACAAACCACAGATCTCTGAAATCCAATATCTTATCCCTGTACGGAGGGCATACTTGGAGTGAAATTCTTGCACTCAAAAGTGTTAGAGTAAGGATAAAAAGAAGAGCTTCAGATCTCCATCCTGCTCTTCTTTTATCATCTTTCTGTTAACCCTGATGATGGATCCCATTTGGGATTCGAAACGTTGGTGTAAAAATTCTCTTACTGTGGATTCTCCGATCAAAGATTCAAAAAGCACAAACCACAGATCTCTGAAATCCAATATCTTATCCCTGTACTGAGGGGATACTTGGAGTGAAATCCTTGCACTCGAAAGTGTTAGAGTAAGGATAAAAAGAAGAGCTTCAGATCTCCATCCTGCTCTTCTTTTATCATCTTTCTCTTAACCTTGATGATGGATCCCATTTGGGATTCGAAACGTTGGCTGTAAAAATTCTCTTACTGTGGATTCTCCGATCAAGATTCAAAAAGCACAAACCACAGATCTATGAAATCCATATCTTATCCTGTACGGAGGGATACTTGGAGTGAAATTCTTGCACTCGAAAGTGTTAGAGTAAGGATAAAAAGAAGAGCTTCCAGATCTCCATCCTGCTCTCTTTTATCATCTTTCTCTTAACCTTGATGATGGATCCCATTGGGATTCGAAACGTTGGTGTAAAAATTCTCTTACTGTGGATTCTCCGATCAAAGATTCAAAAAGCACAAACCACAGATCTCTGAAATCCAACTATTTTAGAGTTAAATCTCAAACTTTGATTTATATATACTATTATTAATATTCTAGAATATTTTGTGGAAGTTAAATCCCTACCGTTCATCCAATAATTATTGATAATAATTAAAGTTCTAGAAGCTATATTCCAAAATAAGCACACATATTCTAAAATGTTTAGTCAAGGTTAAATCTATATCATCCATCTAATAATTCTTAATCATTAAATTAAAAACCTTGTTTCAAAACAAAAATACCTATAAACATATTTAGTGAGATTAACTGAAACCCAATTTCTAATACTTTACATTTTCATAATCACATAAGAATAAGAAGCTTTAATATGCTTGAATAAAATTGCATAGATACTGCTAAAATATTATAGCTAAAATTAACATTGATTGTATAAGTACTCTGCAAATTGTTAGACAACATTATTAGCAAATATATACATAAAATATTTGTCTATCTTGGGTGTATACCCCATTTTAACAGTATCAAAATTATTGATGGAACTCTCTCGAATTTTACAATTGGAATGTTCGTTTAATTACAACCATTGTTATGTTATAGGATGTTCTGGCATAATCCTGCCTTATTGGAGACATTTTAGATCAGCAATATATATCCTATGATACAACATACCATGGTTTGGGTGTTTATAGATTTCTTACCATATACATATGGTCACCTTGATTTCTATATGGAAACAATACAAATGTGAATTGATATGAATGCATGTTAGGATATTTTAATTAAATATAATGTTTTTCATGAAGAAAACGACACAATTTTATTTGCCATAGGAAAAATAAAATTACATTTTTCATATGTTGTATAGCATTCCAGAAGAAAGATTCCCCTTGGCATAGAACTATGAAAAGAAATTAGCAACTAAGACAAACATATGACGAAAGGAAGTAGGAAATCAAGTCTGTCATTTTGCATCTATTTTTTCCTTTTTGTTTTTTGTTTTTTGCACTTTTTGCTAACCATATATATTTGGTTCAAAGGGAAACAAAGCCACTTCTCGACCCATTTCCATATGGGGAACATTTTTTCTAAATCTGAGCTCTCTAAAACATGGGATCTTTTTGTGCCCCCATTCCCATCCAATGCCTAAAAACCTTGCAATTTCCTTCCTTTCTAAAAAAAGGTAGTAGCTCTTGTGATCCAAACTTATAAAAGAATCAAACAAAATACAGATATAAAAATAAGCACAAAGGTGGAGTAGAAATAAACTTCATTTCATGAATATCAAAGAGCTGAAATATGCTTACATACAAAATGGAAAGAAACTAGCTGGGGCGATGATAACTTATTTCTTAGAAGCGATGTAGCAGCTACATGCCTTTGAATTGTGTTACAATGAGGCTAAAGGGACTTTTTATTATTGAACAACAAAGGAAAACCCTAAACAATCTAAACCATAACCCCAAGAGATGAAAAGCCAAGAGTCTATGGGCCCCGTTAAGGTTAATTGGGCATCCAACTTCCTAGGATTGTAACTTGGTCATATGATCTCCGTTTGGCGCATATGATACCTCATTGGAAATATCTCTCTGAGTACTATAGGATTCGATGTAGGCGCTTTCCTATGGCAATGGGTCTATTGAAAACCTAAAAAAACACTATTTAGGGGGTCAAAAGTGCTCCAGAAGTTCATGACCTCAAAAACTGCTAAAAATCGTAGGTGATGTTATAATCAAGGAAACAGATGAAACCAACGAAAGGTATAGGTGGAATATGTGGGTGGCCACCAATATCCACCTAGATGAGTCCTCCCCCCCTTAGGAAATAATTGTCGCCATTGCATGTAGAGCCTCCATGAGGTGGGGAAATTTGTGTTGAACCTCGTCCCTAGTGAACCACTTGCCCTGGTGAAGGAATTGACTTGCTTTGACAACACGCTATAGTTGGATCTTCTACTGACGAGTATTCTTGATCTGTGTGTCCATGATCCTATCAGTTGTGTCCTACTCGATGCAGTTTAGGTTCAACTCTATTGGTTTCAGCTACTCAGCAACGTCAGATGTGTCCAACAATGGAGGAAAGTTTGGTCGCAACCAATCCACATTAAATACTGGGTATAGACCAAGGAATGGTGGAATGTTGAGCTCAAAGGCATTGTCCCCTATAGCCTTGGCGATGGTGTAGGAACCATATTAGAGTGGGCGAATATTACGATGGTGCCCAGCAAGGTGATCCTTCTACAAATGTAACCAAATGTTGTCACCCACCTAGAACTTGTGTGACACTCAATGTTGATCATGACACTGCTTGTACTTAGCATTAGCTCTGTTCAATATTTCATGGACCTACTAGTAGATGTTTTGAGTACGCTCAATGAAGTTGTTACTCCGATCAGCTTCATACTGGACATGAACCAAATTTTCTTGAGAAGTTGCAAATAGTATGGTCACAACCCCACTTGAAAGGGGTTGTGGGCAGTTGAGCTATGGAGAGCTCTGTTGTAGTTGTGTTGGACATAGGGGATGATTTCATCCTATGTGCATGGACGCTTTGAGTTGTACATCAAAAAATATGCACGATCATACTATTGACGACCTTTATTTGGGCATCACTTTGGGGGTGGAAGGACATGGACATCGTGAGCTTGGTATCCAACATCGACTAGAGGCTTGGACAAAATCTACTCAGGAACCTACTGTCCTCATTTGAGATAATGGATTGTGGGATCCTAAAATGCACCCACACTCATTCAAAGAAAAGCTTAGCAATGGTTTTTTCTATGCTACTCTTCTTGCAGGCCACCAGAATGTCCATCTTAGAGAATATGTCGATGACCACGAATACACAGTCACTTCCATGCTTTACTAGAAGGAAGGCCCAACATGTAATCCATGGAGATGGATCCACAAGGCCGATTAGGAGTAGGCAAAGGAGTATATAATACTTGCTTCTTTATTGTCGGTTTGGCAATGACATAGGCAATGCAAGATTTGATGTACTTCCCAACATCCTGTCGAAGGTTAGGCCAATAAAAATACTTTTGTAGCACTACCACTGTTTTCTCTACTTCTAAATGTCTAGCGACATGACTCTGGTGCATCTCCCAAATAATTTTGGCATGCTCGTTTGTAGGAACATAGAGGTGTCCCAGCTGGCATAACAATTCCCCTGGCAGGTGAAAATCTAGAATTTGATTGCCTTCAAGGAGCATCTAGTATGTGTTGCTCAATTTTGGATCGCTCTTATAAATATGTAGCCACCATGAAATCTCGTGTCCACAAGAGTCGAGCATAGTTTTCAGTGCCATAACTGGTGGTCAGTTGAGACAGTATGCAAAGTTAATTGTGCTTCCCTTCTTGTACTTGATGTTTAAATGGAACTGTTGCAGATATGTTGACCATTTATGATGGCGATCATTCTGCAACTTCCATTGTGTTTGTATGAACTGCAAGGGTTGGCAGTCGGTTTGGATGACCCTTTTACTTCCCCATAATGTAATGCTTGTTGCGGGTCTAGTAATGTGATCACTCATGTAGAGTTTAGGCGATGCTTCAACTTGACAAGTGCCTTCTATTGGGATTCATACCAAAATAATTTTTCTTTCACTTTTCCCTTAGTGACTTGAATCAAAGGCCAAGTGATATGAGAGAATCACAACATGAACCTGTGATAGAAATTGGCAAGAGCCAGAAAGTTGTGGAGCTTTGTTAGAGTGGTTGGGGGTGGAAAATTTCGAATAACTTGTATCTTGGTTGGGTCGACATGCACACCCGACTCATCAATGATGTACCTCAGATATTGAACTTGGGTCATACCAAAAGTGCATTTCTCCAAGTTGGCACATAATTTTTGCTATCATAGGTTTTGGAGGACCCCTTTGATATGGTGTATTTTCTCTCCCAAACTTGAACTGAAAATCAGGATGTCGTCTAGGTACACTACCATGAAAAAGTTGGTAAATGGATGTAATATGTTTTCCATCAACCGCATGAAAGTTGCAAGGGCAGTCGTCAACCCGAAAGGCATGACCAACCATTAAAAAATGCCTCCTTGGATTTGAAGGTTGTCTTCCACACATTAGAGTGTTCAATTGGCACCTGGTGATAATCAGACTTCAAGTCAATGTTGCTGAAATATTTGGCTCCCTTGAGCTGGTCTAGAAGGTCATCAATATATGGTATTAGATACCTATTCTAGACAGTGATCTTATTCAATGCTTGATAATCAATACAGAGACTCTAGGTGTCATCTTTCTTCTATACCAACACGATCAGGCTCCCATAAGGGATGAAATTAGCCTGATGTGCCCTTTCTGCAACAACTCCTAAATCTGCCTCTTAATTTCATCATTCTCCATAACAGAGGTTGGTTAGATCAATCCATTGGGTAGCGACGTGCCCAGGGTATTATTGATAGAGTGATTGACCTAAGAGTGCAACGATACCCTTGTGGGTAAGGTGAATATGTCCCTATACTCTTCCACGACCTTGTCCATCTGCCGCTACTATGCGGAGGATCTCTGTCTAGAGGTTGTGGATGTGGCCACAGTCTTCTTCTTTCCCTAAGGGAGAATCAAAAGGAAGAAAAATTTATCAGTCTGGGAAATGATCTTATGTCATTTCCTTAGAGAGATCAAGGAGATGGTAGTCGGCAGTGACTCTAGTATCCTATGTAACTTATTTCCCAAAGAAATAATGACAGTGCGAGGCGTAGATTCATACACAATGTGATGATTCCATAAGTACGACTGGCCTAATAATACATTACAAACTTCAAGAGGAGAAACATCACACAGTACCTCATATATGAAGGGATTGATGTTGTAGGGAAGGTAGCACTATTGGCTAATGCGGAGATCTCGCCCTTGGTGAAGCCACCCAATGATATACAACTATAGGTGTGGTGTGGTCGGTAGGCCCAACCGCTTCACGAACTCTACTAAAATGAGGTTCATTTAGCTTCCTATATAGACAATGACCTGCAACAGAGAACCCTTCACCTACATCTGTGATTGGAATAGTCGCTCCCCCCACCTCTAGATCTTCAAGCTCAATATTTTGGATCTTGGTGGTGGAAACAGTGGCACCAGTCTCTACATCAATACTATGCTTCCTTTTTTCATTCCCCTTGTTAGTTTTAGAGTCGGAGCATGCATATAATTCAGAATCCTTCAGCTTAGCTACCAGTGACTGCTTAGCTCAACATTGACTTTTATTGTGAGTGGGTCCCTTATGGAACTCACATCATTTCCCTTTCTCCTTCTTTGTCTTCATCGTGTTGTTCTTTTCTTGTAGTTTTGGTGGGTTGTCTTTGGTCACCCTGCCTTGGATTTTTCCTTTGTTTTGTGATTTGGGGGTGCATTTCCCTTGCTTTAGATTTGTAGATGTAAAGTCTCACTTATTTTGATTAAATTTCCTCTCATTATTTACAGTGTGTCGGTAGGTAGCGCCAAGTGAGAAGATGTCCACGAACTCCATCTCATCATGGACGTACTTGTGTAGATAGTCACGGTACTTGAGTACAAAATGCCAATTAGAACCCTTGATACCCAACTCCGTGCAAAGGGTATGAAAAATATTTGTGAACTTTGGCACATCTTTGTCCCTTCCCAGCCACAGCGTGGTCCATTTTATGTATTTATCTTCATAGCTCCCGACAAGGTAATATTGTTCCTTGATGGCGTCTCGAAAATAATTCCAAGTGGGTGCGACTAAAAGGAGTGATGATTGTTGGGTTGTGTTATATTCTTTCCATGACTAGCCCACGTAATTAACTTGGGGTTAGAGGGGGGCAGGTCATAGGGGTTTGAGGTGTACCCGTAACCCCACTTTATGTGGTCCGGGGCAACACCCCAAAAAATTTTGGTTTTGGACCCTATGTTAGGTTGGGTGGTCCCACCTATGGTTTTGTCCATGATTTTCGCACATGTTCCTGGACGCAATGGTTTTCGGTCCATGGTATTGGACCCGATGGTTTTCGGTCCATGGTATTGGATGCTTCGGCATGTATAAATATGTATTATAATATTGAAAGGAACATAATGAAAAATCAAGCTGGTAGTCTCGGTTTTGGAATCCAGGGAAAAATCTCTCTGTATATGTGTTTTATGTGTTATGTTCTCACATTGTTTATTTTCTGTGTTTTAGAATTCGTATGCAGGTAATTTCTGTATGGGGTTAAAACCTACAATGATTCCCTTTTGTTATTTTCTTCTCAGTAGGTTTCTCACTTGTCTTTGTCAAGGGGGGAGGCTTTGAGGAGTACAAATTATTCTTTTCCTAATTGGAAAATTCATGAAACAAAAAATATCATTCGAACATATTTGACCATCTAACTACAACATCTGCATATATCTCACCTTCAAATATGGGAATGTCAAAGTTAACTTGTACCTTAAAAGGAGTGGCACCTCCAAAGTGGCGTCTAGATGAATATGCATCACACATGGGTAGTTGTTGAAGGATCTAGGTGAATTTATCCGTCATCGTGTTCTTTTTTCACTTGAGAGCTTCCTCGAGCAATATTTTGAAAGGATCTCTTCGTCCCTCATCTTTATTTTCTTCCACCATGGGAGTTCATCAGGGTTTGTGAGGCTTGTCCTGTAAAGGTTCAACTAGTTTGATCCCTAACTCCTTATACCCTAACCTCGTTGGAAACATGCAAAGAAAAACAGAGAAAAAGAAAATTGTTCTAATACTATTGATCCGAAATTATGCAA
Source organism: Pinus taeda (assembly GCA_000404065.3). Lineage (NCBI taxonomy): Eukaryota > Viridiplantae > Streptophyta > Pinopsida > Pinales > Pinaceae > Pinus > Pinus taeda. The sequence continues at coordinate 17,459 of APFE031332677.1, forward strand.
GAACACAACAAAATATAGATATAAACAAAAACACAGAGGTACAGAAGAAATAAAACTTCATTTTATTAATATCAAAGAGATGAAATATTCTTACATACAAAATGGAAATAAACTAGCTCAAGCGATGATGGCTTATCTTTGAGAAGAGATGTGGTAGCTACATTCCTTTGAGTTGTGTTACAGTGAGGCTCATGGGCATTTTTATTAGTAAAGAAAAAAGGAAAACCATAAAAAATCAAAACCCTAAATGCAGGAGATGAAATGACAAGAGTTTGTGGGCCCTGTTGGGGTTAGTTGGAAGACCAACTTCACTCAGGCGTAACTTGGCCATATGATCTTTGTTTGGCGCGTACGATACCTTATTTGAAATATCTCACTGAGTACTACATGATTTATTGCACGACCCTAGCCTTTAGTTTTGGGCTTGTTGTGCCCCTCAAAAAATGTCGTTTAGGGGGTCAAAACAACTCTGGAAGTTCAAGACCTGAAAAACTACTAAAAATAGTAAGTGTTGCTATAATCAAGGAAATATATGAAACTGACAGGAGATCTAGGTGGAATAGGAGGGTTACCTCCAATATCCACCTAGATCATCCTATATGTGCCACTGTTCCTCCATTTTTTTTTGTTTTATCTTGATCCATAACATTTGCTCCTAAATGGACTAGATAATCTCTTTTATGTATTCTTCCTCAGCTTCTAAAATATGGGGTTCTGCAAATTGCCAACCTTTTGGCCTATTGGACTATCTCTTATTCTTTTTTGGATTCTTCTTCACTATAGGAAATGAGTTATGAAGGTCTCCTATTTGGAAGCAAACTCAACATTGAAAAGTTTTGTTTTCATAATCTAAGACTTGCAACCACTGGAAATACTTGTGTTTCAATATTTTTTATCTATATGACCTTCACTAAGGTTTATTTCCATATATATTTGAGCAAAAGTCAAGGGGCCTTTTTGAGTTCTTTCCAGGTCCATTTTTGGAAGTTACCTAGATTATTTCCAATATCCTTAAGGACTTTGTGGTGCCAAAATAAGAAGGGGAAGTTTGGATCGTTCACTAAACCAACATATTTAAAACCACCATAGTTGTGGTGCCAAAATATTGGAATCATCGAGTGATATATAACATAACCCTACCCCAAAACAAAGGGCGTTCATTAAGAACATAATCCAAATACTTTTGGGTTTCAAATTGGACTATAAAGAAACCTTTTAAGCACAAATAAATATCATAATTTGGTATAAACCTTCTAGTTTTGGCCACTAACTATTAAAACTACAAATAATAGCTTTAGAATGGGGGTCGAAAAATAGGGAAGATACTTTAGAATGATTGACTTCCATAGTAGGTTTCTTCTCTACTTGATCTACGATGTAGGGGCCTAGTAGGTTTTGACTTGATTTTGTTGTGGCTAATGACTTCCCTTGAAATGCTTCCTGGAAAGAAGCAGAGTATCCAAAAGAAAACTTAGCACCTTTGGCACCCATGTGCATCCTTAAGGTTTGGATTATCGAGAAGTTTCTTGTGACACCATACTCCTTGATTTTATTTGAATCTTGGAGAATTTTTCTCTCATATTGTAGACATAAGAGGTATGTAGGTAGACCCCATTTATCTACAATAGAATGCACTAGGGACAAAAGAAAGGTGAATGTTTTTTTCCAAAAAATCAAAGACAACCCCTTTGTATTTCTAACCAAAAATAAATTGAAGACTATCCCTTTGTATTTCAAACAATAAATATAATATTGTTTTATGTTTTATTCTAATTTATAATATTATTTAACTTAATTATATGTTCACACAATTTTTATTATAAGTTATCTTACAAAGCATCTTAAATATTAATATTTTTACAATTAATTTAAAAAATAAATTTATTTTTTAAATTTAAATTATTAATATTTGTATATCAAATAAAAAATCAAATTATTAATAAAATTAGTATTTAAAAAAAATTCTTCGATGGGGGTGATTAACCAAGCCAACGACGATACCAAGATAACGTGTGGGAATTCATGAATACCACATGGTCAAAGGCGCAAGGACTAACCTCCCCATCCTCTCAATGCCCCTTGTCTACGGGAGATGGTAATGTAACTTATGTGAGACCACAATCAGTCTTGAAACTTGTGGGAGGTGGTGTCTGTCGATAATTTATGGAGGGTGGTAGGGCTTTCTATCCAAGATTATAGGATTGGTCTTGTTATGGTAAATGTAGTTTGAGATTTGAGCAAGGGAGCGGCTGTTTCCAAGGGCACCATGCTTGGGAGAGGTGGTGTCTTTGTTGTCGGCGTCCCCTACTACACTTACGGGTGTGAATTCTTGTTAATTTCCAGTTTGGTATTCGACTTATGGTCGAGTTATTCGACTTTGGTTTCTTTGCTAGTCCTACTGGGCTCTCATGGCATCCACTACACATTGGAGCAAAATTTGGCTCGCTGCCTTTAGTGGTCCCCTCTCGGGGCCCTGCAAGTTGAGGCTATGTTTGTGGAGCGCATTTGATGGATTTTTAGTGGTTTGGTTAGCGGGGGTCCTATTTAGGGAGAGAGCCTGTGAATTGTAGACCAGGTCCTCGTTGCTGGTTTGGAATTGCAGTTATTTGTGTTCATCCTGGGTTGGTTGGTTGTGGTCCCACCAGGGGTAGTGGGGCATTTCTCTTTGGTGACAGTTGAGGTTTGTGAAGTCATGTGTTGGCCAGCTTCAGTTCATCCCAGTGGTGTAGGGTCGATCATAATGCGTTTGACTCCTCGTTTGTCTCGTTCCCCTTAATAGCTTAAGCCCTATTCGAGGACCCTAGGGCCTTATGTGTCTCCCTCGCAGATGGAAATGGCGACCACTAGCTCTGGGCATTATTATCACTCATAATTTTCTCTAAGAGTTATTATAAGAAAGAAAATGACTGAGGTAACCACAAACAAACTTTTAGGCATAGGCTCTAGCCAACTTATGCTCAGAGAGGGCTCTCTCTATATGATTTAGCTTTGTTTGCTAGGATTTTAGGCTAGTTCTGAATGTTCAAGGGTTTTTAATTTGTATTGAATATTGTGTGGTGGGATCCTTGAAATAGATGGATAGAATGATGTCTTTAGAACATTGGGCTATGGAGTCAACAGAAGGGCAACAGAACTGGACCAACTCACTAAAGGGAATGTTCAAAGGGCAAGCTAATAGAGTAAAGTGCAGGTCTTTGGGGCAGAGGGGTGAAATGGTTCAAACCAGGGTGAGAAAGAAATTAAGAATTCTCAGACCGGGATTGAAATGAGGAACAGAGGGTAATTGGAAACAAAGGGAAATTAAGAATCCTTTGCTATGGATTATAAAGAAACAACCTAAACTAAGGAGCAATTAAGAATTCCTTAACTTAGATATCTGTAGAAAACATTTATTTGCCTAACTGTTAAAACAAAGTGTGATTAAAAAAATTCTGAGATAATACTCTAGTTATAGCATTCAGATTCAGATATACATTATGAAAAAGCTCTACGAAAGATAACAACAACATGAGAAAATACTTGTTTGCACTTCGCTCAACACATGAATCCTTTGAAATATCTAGTCTTTATTCATGAATCCAGCTTACTGGCTCAGTCAATGATCCAATAGCTTTATAGTGTTTTGATCAAGAAGTCTATAGAAATGTCTAAGAGTCCACCCTACATACTTCGATTTGTGAAGTATTTATACTAAAGTTTTATTACAAACTATCTCAAACTAACTTGAGATTTAATCTAAGAAATCAAAATATCTTCTTGCAAGAAGATAGAGATAGCTATTGAACTGCTTTCATGTTGTCCCATTTATTGTGGTATTGCTGGCCTTTATGGTTTGGTTTTAGCCCTTTATGCTCTTCATTGTTTGAACTATTATGCTGGAGGCTTCATTTACTTTAGGCTTTCCTCTAATACTTTATGTTGTTGATACTCTTTCACTTTGATGACCTATCTTTATCCTTTACTGTTTTTTTCCTTTCACTGTACATTTTTAACTATTTACTATTTGTTTCAAGAGTAAATTATTTGGTTTTTATGTGCACCGGCATCTGGTAGTGGATATTGGTCAATTTTCTGTATCTTTTATTGGTTTGTCTTCTAACTGCATACTCTGTTTCGTTCCTCTGTTTTGACAATCAATGTCTCTGTATGAATGATTTCTTCTCTGCTTTGTGTATAATTGTATTCTTCTTCTGAATGAAGGTTTTGAATAGGTTTCTTGTTGAGTCTTCGAGTAAACAAGTTTTATGACTAGTATCAAAACTGTTTATCCAAGCTATGTTCTTCTACTGATTGCCTGCAAAATTGAACAATTATTAAGAAAATACAGGTCGGCAAGAAAGGCAATTGATGACTTTTTTGCATAGGGATGTACGAGGAAGGAGTTGTGGCAGTGTTTTGAACACAATCGGAGGTTGAATTGTGTTGCAGAGGTTCAGGGTGGCACCGGGAGGGTTTAATGGTTTTAACTGTGAAACGGGGCAAAAGGCATGAAAACGAGGGTTTTCATGGTTTTAAGTTTTAACGGGCAAATTTTTGAATTTGGCGTGGAAATTCATATTTATGAATAGTAAGTGGTTTATCAAGTTGGTGGGGAGGCGGTATTGGAGGTCGTCACATCGCTTATGAGGCAAAGGCGGTATTTAGGAGGGGTCACTCAATCTACTCTAGTGCCTAACACGTAGCCTTTGGGGTTTGGGGAAAAGCCGCTTTATCAAGCAGGCAATGATCGGCCATCGGGTGCAGTGGATATGGCTATGGACCATTGGATGAGGGGGATATTGATCGGACGTGAATCGGGCAAGGGAAGCATGCAAGTGATAAAAACATGGGCTTAGGGGGGACCCAGAGCTTTAGTCCTCGGCGGTATGGGTTTATTTAAGTTTTAATTATGGCTTTAAAGCGATCGGGCGAGGCTTAATGGAGGTTTAACTTAACTTTAGGTAAAGGTCGAGTGTCGAGTGAGCCCGATATGGATGCGCATCGTCGGATTTGGGCGCAGATGATCGGACGGTGGTCAGGTGGTGAAATAGCACGGATGAAATGAACTGAGATTTAGGGGGGCCCAAGACTTTAATCATGGGGGATTGGTATTATTTAAGGTTAATGAGGGGATTTGTTTGTTTTGTCGGGATAAGGGGCAAATGTATAGTTTCATTAAAACTAAGGGTTGGGGGTATTTACATATAAGATTTAATTAATATACGGGAAAAGGTTTTATTGGGGACTTATATAATAAAGTTAATAATTAATATGAAAGGTGATGGGCGAAGTGGTATTCTCCTATGTATAATGTAAAGTGTAATATTTGTGCATACGCTTTATACTTAGGATAACATGTTTTTTGTGGGTTTTTTAGGAGAAATAGGATTTACATGGGGGTTTTCACTTTTCCTAGGCAAATGGTGTTTAAACTTAGGAAAAGGGGTTTTCTTAGGGTAATGAAGGGGGAATGGATTTTATGAAGGGGATTCTAGCACTTGATGTCCATAAGTCATTAAGCCGAGGGTCCGGTCCCACCAAAAGTCAGAGAAATGATTTGAGCCTCTTTGACTTGTAGGATTAAAAGTACTCGAACATGCTTGTGGATAGGAAATTATAAGTATAGGGGAAAAATGAATGAAGGGAGTTAATCACATTAAATTGCAAACATTTGTTTTTGCTTCCATAGTTGATCATACATGTTGAAATATGTGTCTAAGCATGACGCATGTGTTTTGATCCAATCAACTTTGTAGTTCAACAACCTTTCTTTTACTTACCCATTTCTTACCCTAACATGTTTTCTTCATTTCTTTGGGTGCATTTAGGCTAGAAAACCCTTATCTTATCTTTTCTTTTATAAAAAAAACTATCTATTTCTCACCTTATATCATCCAAAGACTCAACTTAAGCTTATGAGCTCCTTTTATTTTCTCTACCTATCTATGATCTGCCAAGATTAAACCGTTTGGTCAAATTTTATTCTCTAACTATAAACATAAAATTCAAAGCATAAAATAAATAAGATTAAACAGTTTGATTACCATGGATTGTGGCATGAATAACAAGATGCACACAATCATTATTATGCATCAAAGTAAATAGTAGTGGAATTTAGACTTGCACACTTTCATGGTCTATTTTTATTTTTTGGGTTCATATATTTTCATTTTTTGACCTTCTCTTATTCTTTTTTTCCTTTGATATTTCTTTTAAGACATACTCTCTTTACATTTTTTTAATTTAATATGGAAAACATTTGCAGAAAAAAAAAAGGTATGTACAATATTACAAGGCTTAACCTCACACATTAAAAATTATCACTCCTATTGGTATAGGAACTTAACAGTGGCTCCACTTGGGGATGGAATTTCCTTGTGAAATGTCAAGAACTCTAAAGATTAGTAGCCTTTGAATTGTTGCTGATGTTACCTTGCAAAGTGTCCTTATGTGAATCTCCATTATTGAAACTTATGAAAGTGAACCTTTTAAAGTTTAGGGCCTTCTCTTTGGGCTTCAACTTCAAAGATCACCATCCAATCCAAACTAGACTTTTGAAAATAGAATATGTACAAATTGGAAATGAAAATTAGTAACTTGGTTCAATGTAATGTTTTAGCATCAACCATTCACTGGCCCACCTTGTGCATATGTCCATCAATTTCTCTCAAGAAGAAAGCATTATTTCCTTTGTAAGCATAAATGACATAGGGACCTTTCCATAGGAAATCAAATTTCCCATGTTTGCCTTTGTCTTCCCTCCTTGAATCCCACTTGAGCACTTTGTCACCAATGTAGAAATATTCAGCCTTGGTTCTCTTATCAAAAATCTTTTTAATTTTTTCCTGCACAACTTGAGACCTGACATAGACCTCTTCTCTGGTTTGTTTTATATGAATAGTTTGGTTGATTATTCTTTGGATACTATTTGGTTCAACCTGCAATTCTTGAAGTATCTTCATTACTAGTCCTCCCAAAGAGGATGGAAAGACAACTTCCATTCCATAAACTAGTTGATAAGGAGAAGCACCAATCGATTTCTTAGTATTGAATCTGCCTACCCATAAGGCATTGACTAGCTTTTTACTCCAAGCTTTCTTATTGTCTTCTAGTAACTTCTTGATGATGTTTACTAGGCTTTTGTTTGAGGATTTTGCCAGCCCATTACCTTGAGGGTAATATGTTGTAGAATGGCCAAGGGTGATATGGTATTTATTGCAAAAATCTATCATTCTTTTGGATTTAAAGGATGTTACATTATCAGTAATGAGCTTAGTTGGACATCTAAATCTTGATAGAATATTGGTTTCAAGGAATGTTATGATAACCGTATTTATGGCTTGCCTTGAAGGTATGGCCTCTATCCATTTTGTGAAGTAGTCTATGGATGTGAGGATCCATTTGTAGTGGGCAGAGGAGGGTGGGTGAATTTCACCAATGAAGTCTAAACCCCATTGTTGAAAAGGTATTTCAACAGAGATTGGCTTGAGGGGTAAAGGTAAGAGCTTTTTCTTCCCCTCAAAAATTTGGCATTTGTGACAGGAGGTGTTATAGACATTTTTGGGCACTTATGAATATAGATATTTGTTCCTCAATAGTAGTATGTTACTGTGATTCCATAGGTGCTCTTTGAAGCTGGGCAGACGAAGAAGAAGCAACAAAGCTCTATCAGGAAGGAGAGGAATCAAACAAGGAAATCAAGCGCAAGACTAAGGTTGGTCTCCTTTATTCCACTCTTATCTATTTTCATAAAGGAAAACGAAAGTAGAATTTACATTTTTGTTTCTAAGATAGCTACCAGTCTTAGTGGGAATAACAGCATCCGAGTGGACACTATTCCTGGCAAGAAAATGGCGACTCCGCTGGGGAGCGACTAGATTGTTTGTTATCCTATCTTTGTTTCTTTTATAAACTTACAGACGGAGCCTGAAGCCAAGCCAGCTAGCCTTTGAACTGCATTTGTTATACAAATGCAAAGTAGATCAATGTTGCTTCAGTCTATCTCTGGGCTTTGTTTACGAATTAAACAATCGGTCTGCAAACATTCTAATTTCCTTAAGTGGTGGCTCTAGTAGCCTCCTTAGATCAACCCCTGTGATTTACATATACTGAACATCACTTACTCGGCCTAACCCTGAACTGGATTGCAAATTGTGAGTAAAAACCGTTTAAAGTCTCGCACTGGTACCATCGCACCCTGCCTTCAAGGCAGTCTGTATGCATCGCACTTCTCGAGTGCAGTAGGTGAGCTGCATACTAGTTTCCCTGTTGGTGCACCCCATATGGCCACATTGTCACTTCCAGGGTTGACGATTGATTTGCCTGTCTGGCTCTTCTCTACCTCTGTCGTTTAGAATCCTGTAATTCCTGAACAGTCAAGTTAGTAACTAGATGATACCAGAGTTGCCCACCAACCTTCTACTTCATCTGGTTCTCCCTCCTCCTTCCTCTTCGCTTGATAAAGTTGATAAAGCTAAAAATCAAGTAGCTGGGAAGAAGAAGAAGCAGAAAGAGAAAAAGGAAAAGAAGAAAAAGGAACCAAAATCGAAAGGGGGAAACCAAGTGTCATCTAGTGAAAATCCCCACACCGCACTGTCTAAACCTAAATCTCCTTGTGTCATTTGCAATGGAGACCACTATCACCGAGATTGTCCCTGCATCCCACAGATCTTAAGGGACTAGTCTCCTCGTTTGCACAATCCGGTGTCGTCAACCTCTGATGATCATGTTGAATGGACACCATCAACCAGTGAAAGTGAAGCACCTAGACAGAAAAGGAATCCCAGATTTCCTTGTAAATTTTGTGAAGGCAATCACGTCGTCCACCGTTGTCCCTTCCTTGATGAAGCTAAAAGAGTTTTGGATGACCGTCTTGCTTCACCGCTATGGCTCCCTCCTGGATATAAAAAACTCTTGCAAAGTCCACCACTAGTTGAAAATCTGGCTGGCCCGCCATTGTGGTCAGCCGAAGCGTCTATCATTGAAAATGAACCCTTTGAATCCATACCAGACAAAAGTCAAAAGGTCGAGATGGCAGTTGACCCGGTCTTGCCTTCAGAGTGTTCATCTTCAAATGATATCATCACTGAAGAGAAAGAGAAAGACACCATTCAAATTCTTTTCGTAAACACAGACTCCGATGAACTTGGGGGCAGTCCACCCGTTCCTTTATCGCAGGAAGGAAGTTCATCAGATTCATACCCGGCCGTCTACTCGGTCCCACCACCAAGCAACCTAGTCATTTCCTTCGACTGGAATCTACTAGGCAGACCCCGTTTACCAGCTAGCGTACCATTCTGAATCATTATACAAGCTTACAGAATGGTCATGGTTGGTACCATCATCGATGAAGGGGCTTCTGTGAGTATCATTTCCTCAACTACTTGGAAAGCACTTGGTGCGCCATTGCTTTTGCCTGTAATGAGAAATATGATAGGCTTTGACAAAGGAACCAGTCGACCATTAGGGATCCTTCCAAATGTGCCCATTACTTTAAGAAGGAAAATCGTTCACATGAATGTGATGGTAGTTCAAGGACCCTTGGATTATAATCTACTCCTTGGACACGACTATATTTATTGCATGGGAGCCGTCGTCTCCTCACTCTTTAGAGTAATGTATTTTCCGCACGAAGGAAGAGTGGTCAAGCTGGTAGACCAAATTTCATTACCTGGTTCACACATCACAAATAGTCAAATGCCATCCCTAAATGGTCTTTTCATGCAAGGAACGTGTCATCGATCTCCAGTCCGTCCACCTGATGAGCGCGAGTGGTTCAGGAGGATGTGACTGAAACCCAGGGGGCATGCACCCTAGTCTGTTTTGGTAGGAAAACCTTGGGTATAGAGTAGGTGTTCGTGGGGGATATATGACTGGTCTGACACACTTGTCTTCACAGGAAAATGGGATTAGGCTAGAATAAGATACCTTTGTTAAAGTTATGTGAGTGGAGTAACTCTACGCCACTCACCTTTGTTTATTTCGGTAGACATCGCCGAGGAAGCATTCTGTCTACTACGCGGATGGAAATTTCATGGTAACCTGGGAATTTTTCGCTATATCTGGGGGCATGCAAACCTTTTCGCATGTAAGCGAAGAGAAACCATTTATTTTTTAAATTTGTAGGACCTCTAACCCTTTAAACCTATAAGGTTGGTCGTTTCCTAGCTTGCATAAAGAAAGGATCCAGGGAAAAGCTTACAAAAGGTGCAAGCCCCATAAAAAATGGCATCTTGAATGAGACATCCTTATTATATGACTGGCGAGCAATGTTACCACAGGGTTCAAGCTCGTTTAAAAATAAACCCGCCATGAGCAGTTTTAGCGCATAGTTCAAGCTCGTTAAAAAATAAACATAAGTCATGAGAAAATGTTTCCCCCAGAGTTTAAGCTCATTAAAAAATGAACTGGTAAATAACCATTGTGAATGCCTTATCGCCATATTTTGAACCTTGGTCGTGTTCTCATCATGACCTCCACTCTGCTTTTAGCCGATCATTCGCCTCCATATGATTACCCTTTCGAGGAACATCTGCGAAGAGTGATTCTATTACCCATCCTTGTGGCACTACCGTGATTGGAAAATTCCAAACCTTACCTGGAATCAGCTGCTACCCGAAATCATCACTCGTTCCTCGAAAACGAGTCTCCTTTAAGCTCTTTTCAATTGACTCGTAAAATATGAAAAGATTGCTGAGTGACTGGCCTCTCCATCTCGTTAAAGTCATTGGAAATGCTATCCCTCCT
>APFE031332677.1:28430-46804 GCA_000404065.3 Pinus taeda
AACTCGTTAAAACTGAATAGCGACAAACTCGTCCAAATGGACGAGAACGAGTTTCACTGTCGCTAGGCTCGCTAAAATATAGCGACAGGTTCGCCCGAATGGCAGATTATAGAACAAGCATATGTTATCCTCCTCAAGCTTGACAAAAATAAAGAGGTACTAGTTAGCAATGACTGGGGAAAATTGGGAAGAAAATTTGAAAAAGCTTTATTGGTAGCAAGTCGCTCTTCAACATGACACTTTCCTTCTGCATCCAAGCCAGGTTGGGTTGTTCCGTTCGCTGGTCATCACCATTGGTCCGTCACACCATCCATACTTTGGGTTAATGCTACCAATCCATCATCACTGTTGCTGATATGTTCAAGAGAAGTCCTTCAGACAATTCGCCTGTGTCTCACCCACTGCGATAGATTCATGCTCCATTCTTTCATGACCACCACCCTGAACCCTGTGTCGTCAGATCGTTTTCACCTCCAAAATCATTTGCTTTGTTCCGTGTCGTAGATGTGGGATTCATTAAGGCCCTCCTATGGCGGGTCACTTCTTGTCGACATCAGCTCATTATCCAAGAAGTCGACCTAGGAACAACCCTTTCAGTACTTTGAAGCTTGCATGCCTCAATGGCAAGTTTCTCACTTTTGGCGACAGGTTTACATTAATGGCCTTCGACCAAGAGATTTTGGGTGGTGTTCGATGCCAAGTCCTTTTTCACACCACGTGAATTATACTGTAGTACCTTGAGGGTCATTTTCATTATTGGTGATTCCTCTCGTGCCTGTTAACAGCTTACATCATTGGCTGGTAATCACGTGATGTCTTTCCATGTTCGACTCCAGAACACTTTTCACATGGATCAACTTGTACTCCGAGTGAATATTGAACGAGTTTTGAAGACCCCAGATCTAGTTTCATCCATCTGGGCTGCGATATATTCAAAAATATAAAGACGTAAAATGTACATCATTTCCGAACAGATGATCATCCAAATCAAAGGATGATGAGTCTGAATCATCAGTCTGCCACACAAACGATTGTCTGTCCTATGTACATGAAAATGAATTTATAAAGCTGAGCATGGGAATTCCAACCTCAGCTAGATCATGATTTTTTTTTTGTCAAGATAATGTATTGTATTGTATCTTATTACAGGTCGCCTCCCAGCTGGAAAAAACTTTGGATCCTCATGGTAAAGCATTTCACCCGACATCAAAAAGATTAACAACCTAATGCTTTAGGGGGCAACTGTTATAGACATTTTTTGGAACTTCAACCCCAATCATAAATGTCCAAAAATTGAGGGCTCCTAAGTCCCTAAAAGTGTTGCTTCATTTCCTAAAGGAACAAGGTCAGCTGATTACATCATCTCCCATAAGTTCTCCACTAAAAACTACTCAGAAATGGTCAAAACTGGACCATATTGAAAACCCAGTGTAGAGGGTGCGATGCATATCACCTTCCCAGTGTAAAGGGTGCGATGCATACTGAATGGACCCTCTGTAGGGTGCGATGGTCGGGAATGGACAAATGGTAGGGACAAATTGCGAGGTGGAAGATCATGGAATCTTCCAGAAACTTCCCCTCTGACACTTGCCTCTCTATTTTTTACTAGGGATGAGTAAGAGATCATCATTATCCAAGTGGAATCAGGAAATATCAAAGAGAGGACACTAATCAAGACCCCAAAAGATGACTCACCCCGCTACAATCATCTATATATGGATCCCTCATCACAGAGATCCAGGGGCTGGAATCTTGTATCTTGTAGAGAAGTGTTGTTGGTTTCTGGTGTAACTTCATAGTGTTGGGTGATCTAAGCTTTACTTGAGGTGAAGAAGGGCTTTCTTGCTGGAGGATGATGTTGGGTCAGAACATATGGTTGTAATCCTCTTGCTACTCTTGATCTTAATAAAGTTATTCAAGTTTTCCTCCATATTCTTATATGTTTAATTATATATGCATTTGTATGGTTAACACATATCTGATCCTATGTTATTTATGAATATAGATCTTTGTTCTTCGATAGTAGTATGTTGTTGTGATTCCACAGGTGCTCTTTGAAGCTGGGCAGATGAAGAAGCGGCAAAACTCTATCAGGAAGGAGAGGAATCAAACAAGGAAATCAAGTGCAAGACTAAGGCTGGTCTCCTTTATTCCACTCTTATCTATTTTCATAAAGGAAAACGAAAGTAGACTTTACTTGTTTGTTTCTAAGATAGCTACCAGTCTTAGTGGGAATAGCAGAATCCGAGTGGACACTATTCCCAGTAATAGGAGGTCACATATTTTTTGACATCAGCAAACAAGGGAGGCTAGTAGAAACCAACTCTAAGGATTTTATCTGCAGTGGTTTTCCAGTAAAGGTGTCCTCCACAGTCACCTGTCACCTACATGAAACTCTTGCAAAAGTTTGTTAGATTCATCTTTTAATAAGAAATTAAGAAGAATACCTTCATGATCTCTCCAAAACAAAACATTGTATAATATACAAAATCCTAAGGACTTCATCTTCAAAAATATTCTTTTAGTCCTAGATAATTCATGAGGAGCTTGTAAATTCAGTACAACGTAAATAATATCAGCATACCGAGGTGATTCAAGAAAGGCCTGGCTGATTAGTGGAGTCGCCATCTCCTCTTCATTATCTATTGTTGCAATAAAGTTTATATCCAAGGCCTGATAGTTTGATTCGGCCATGAGCTTGGCTAAACCTTGGCCCTTGATTAACTTAATAGGTTTGATTTCTATATCATACTATAAAATAGTAGCAATCCACTTTCCCCTCTTTCCATTAGGACCATCCTGAGTTAGGATTTCTTTAACTACTGAATTAGGAATGTAGGCTACTATATGAGAATATAAGATGTATACCCTAAAATCCTTAATGGCTTTGACTAAAGCCAAGGCCTGTTTTTCCATTATGTTATATTTCAAAGGGGAATCTTTGTTGAAGAAATGAATGGGTTGTTCATAGTCCTGGTCATTTTTCTGCAATAGAACAACAACGATTGTGTGCTCAGAGGCAAAGGGAAACAAGATGAAATCTCTGTCAAATTTAGGACTAATTAATATAGGTGTTTTAGTTAAGGCTAGTTTGATGTCTTCAAAGGATTTTTTAGCCTCAACAGTCCATTTTATGGTGGAGTCATTTTTCAGCATGTTGTTTAGTTATCTAATTAACTCTGCTAGATTAGATATAAATCTTCTAAGAAAATTAATTTTTCCTAAGAAAGCTTGTAATTCTCTAATGTTCCTGGGGTGTCTTATTTGCAAGATGGCTTCTATTCTCACAGGGTCTATTCTTATACCATCTTTTGAAATTATGTGACCTAACAACTTTCCTTCTTCTAACCCAAACAAGGAATTTTTGGGGATCAAGGAGATTCCAAACTTCCTACATTTAATAAAAACTTGCCTTAGATGATCCAAATGTTGATTATCAGATTTTGAAAACACAGTAATATCATCTAAATATATCACAAGTAAATCATGAATTTCTTTTGCAGAGGCTATATCCATAGCCCTCTAGAAAGTAGTCTCTGCATTCATTAGCCCAAAAGGCATTTTCACATACATAAACGTGCCCAAAGGAGTAGTAAAAGCAGTTTTGGGTTGGTCATTTGGATGAACAAGGATTTGATTGTAACCAAAAAACCCATCCAACAATGAGATTCTGGTTGATCCAACTACTCTCTGTAAAATGTGATCCATTTTGGGGAGAGGGTAATTGTCTTTTAGTGACACTTTGTTGAGGTTTCTGAGATCCACACAGATTCTGATGTCACCAGTTTTCTTTCTAGTTGGCACCAAGTTTGAGCCCCAATCAGAAAATCTGATTGGTGCAATTATTTTGGCATCATACATCCTTTGAATTTCTTTTTCAATTGCAGGTAATAAGACATGATTAATCCTTCTAAGTTTTTGTTTGAAAGGCTTTTGATTTTATTTGATAGGAATTGTCTACTGGATGATGTTGGTGTCATAGGATTTAAGGTCCTCATAATGCCAAGAAAAAACATCCTGAAATTCTTTCAACGACTTAATGTATTTCACTTTTTTAGTTGGGGGTAATGATTTTGAAAGTTTGATCAGTTTAGGATTTTCATCGGTACCTATATTACATTCCTCTATATTAGACCTTAATGGTTCCATTTTAGGTTTCCTAGGAACATCACTTGAATCAAATAAATCTTCTAGTGGGGTTAATCCCTTTTGTAAGAAGTTATCCTTGAGATTAATTACTTCGATTTCTTCACTGATTATTTCATCAATCTTAATTTTCTCTAAGTTATCGATATTTGATTTGGTAAATTTAGTTGGGTTGAGTCTATCTATTTCATCATCTTCTATCTCGTTTATTGTTATCTTATGCTTAGTGTCAGGATCTATTGATGTATCAGTATCTATATTGTTATTTACAAACTCTTTTTTTGAAATTAAAAAGTTATTTATCTCCTTATCATTAGAAAATGTTCACCAATTCTTCAAATTGTCTGGAATTGCAGGTATGTGCCTAACTTCAGTAGTGTACTAATAGTTAGGTTAGAAGGGTAATTTGCAGGTGCTGGCAAACATTACTAAACTATGGGCTTGCATGTTATGTTTTCTAGGGATTACTGCAAGCCTTTTTTCTAGGAAAGTGTTAAGTATTCTACAATATTTTCCCTATAACAACTTAATCTAGGGTCCTTAGTCATATATACAACATCAAGCTATTTTACAATTAGTTCAGATTCCCCCAGATAGAAACTCTTTTAGCTCCTAGATTCCTAACTAACTTATGACCTAAAATTAACGCTTCATACTCAGTACATTTAAAATTCAATCTATATGCATGGTCTTCTGAGTAATTATTTTCCAAATTATATATCCACACTCCTGCTCCTGCTTCTAACCTATTGATTGATCCATCAAATTCTAAATGCCATAATATCCCATGACCATAATTTACACTATCTGGTGCAACAAACTTTTCATCATTTACAGCAATTTGACCTTCTTGTTCATTGAACAGTTGTGTAGTCTAGTTAATTTCATTTTGTGTAGAAATTGCAAAGTTTTTTGGTTCTGCATTAGTATTATCTAAAAGTTTTTCTTGTGTTTGATCAGCATTATACAAGATAAAAGAATCTATATCTGAGTGTATGGAGTAGATGGGAAAGTTTTGAGGCCGATCCTGGCTAATTACCATATATTTCATTAAGTTTTCTCAGTATAGTTTCTTAGGTTGTCTAAAAATAGAAATTGTTGCATATGACATATCTAGTTGTAAATATCCCTGAAGTTTGGCTCCCCATGATCTGGATAATAGCATAGCATACTTTGGTGGGATGTCAGCAACTACAATATCCATAAGGATGCTTTTGGCAGGATATTGGACTAAAGTGACACATAGGTCTTTAATCAATCCTAGACACTTTACCTGACAGGAATCAAATGAGAATAAGTCTTTGTAACGCCTTGTAATGTCTAGGTTTAATCTCTCCATTACTGATTTGGGCATTAAATTGTGGGAGGCCCCAAAATCTAACATTGCATTGTGTAGAATTTTGTCATGGATACTAAGGCTAATGTAAAAAGGTGGAACTCCTCCTTCTAATGGTTTGAACATTAACATCTGGACCAAATATGAGTTTTGGTTGGTCATCAAACAAGTTAACCGAATCCTCATTTTCAGCGATGTTTAAGGTTTGGTTTATCTGTGATTTATAAGTTTCATTCTTGATTAGTTATGATAAAGGAACTGAAATCTTTATCTTTTCTATCTCTGTTCCCAAATTGAATGGCAAAGAGACTTTTTTTGTTTGAAGGTTTTGAATTTTTGTAGCATGGATTTGAGTAGGCTTGTCTTATTTTTCTTTATTGGGGATCTCCTTATGTGGATTTTCAAATCTGATGTTTTGAGCTTTGTCCACTGGTTCCTTAGGTGGAATTGAAGTGGATTGTTGATTAGCAGAAGGTTGATCAGAGGTTATATCTACAACTGTGGGGCTAGAAGGATTTGGGTTCTGCCCAGGGAGAATTTGGAGGATTTTTGAAACAGGGGCTTCTTTTATTTTCTTGGGTTGATTTTGTGTTGTTCTCTTAGTTTAATCAAGGACATCAGCATTCTTTTTTCTTCTTAGATTATACTACTTATCAACTTCGGAGATGGCAGAGTCATATCCTCGTTTGTAATCAAATGATTCCCCAGACTGTACCTATAATTGCTGCATCATCTATAGTCCTTGCACATCTTGGGTTAGAAAAATAGTGTCCTCATCATTTATTCCCATTATGTTAATTTGTGTATCTTCCTCTGGATCTTCTGGATGGGATGTGTCTGCAAAATTTTCTTGAAAAGGAGGCCTTATGTTCTGATCTGATCCGTTTTTCCTAATGTTTTGGTTGTTTCTGAAATTTGGGTTTCTAATTGGAGGTGCTTGTTGGTTATCCCATTGGGGTTTCCTTTCCATGTTACATATTCTCTCCATTATTATTTCCATACTTTTGGCTAAATTATCTATTTTAATGTCAGATGGTGAAGTTTCATCCTTTGTAGTTCCTCTCCTTTCATTTCTAACTCTAGCCCTTTTAGCTAACAAATTAGCTTCTACACTAACTGCTACACTTTGCATTTCTTCTAATGTTGGGGAGTTTCTTTCCTTGAGTTTGTATGCCATATCTGTGTCAAAACCATTAGGGACCTTTATTAACACTAAGTCAGGTGGGGGTCTAAGGTTAACTGGGATTGCATTATATATATTATTTAATCTAGTGCAGTAATCTTGAACAGATTCATTAGGTTCTCTTATAATATTCTCGTATTCTGAAAGGATTTGTAAGGGATTCTTTTTCTTTTCCCACCTATCAATAAAAAACCTTTGAAAATTCGCTAGGTCTACTATGTGGTTGGCAGGAAAGGCTTTAAATCACTTCTTGACATCACCAGTCAAAGTTTGGGCAAAGAGTTTCATTTTCACATCAACTTCATCTATTTCATATAGTTCAAAAAAGTCAGACATCTTGTTTACATGTTGCTGGGAAGTGTACTGACTAGTAGCATCAAACAAGAAAATATTACTTTGATAATCTGCAGGCATAGCATGAAGTTGGGTAGGTAAAATAAGAGGATCATTTCTGTTTTCCATGGCTATAGGTTGGGAGGGGCTAAGATGTGGGGTTGAGATACTTGGAAATAATGCAGTAGTGGATGAAGAACTAGGACTAGTAGGTGATGAATGAGTAATGATAGGTTGGTGAGGGAGTGAAGGTATACAAGGTGGTGAAGAATGGACTTCAGAAGGTATTATTGTTGAAATTGAAGGGAATAATGGTGAACTCAAAGTAGTGGACAATTGTTCAGAAAACTTAGGGGTAGTGGCAGTATTAATGGATGATTGTGGAAATTTCAGAATGTACCCATCAATTGATTTGTTGGCCTATTGGACTTCAAGGTCTGCAATAAAATCAGGATCTAGAACAGTTTCATCGATTGCACTTTCAGATTTTGTTCTAAATATTGAAAGATCAAATAGCACATCAAAGGGAAGTTCTTCTAAAAATAACCACTCATCAGGACATGAATTAGCTTTAACTAATGGTATTTGACTAACTAAACTTTCTTCTTTTTTAGATTTCCTTGAAATCAGGTTGGGATTATTAACTACTCGGGTAGGGTTTGGATCTCGATTGGCCCTAGTAAAATGATTCTTCTTGGAAGCCAGAATTTCAAAAAAATTTATTGTTTTTGTGAGATTTTTTCAAAATGACTTCTAACAAATGACTTTAAGAGGCCCAAAATATAGATTTAGGATTTTCTTAAAGCTTTTTTAGGGCTGAGGAGTTGTTGGTTCCCCAGTGGAGTCACCACTATGTTATCATTCAGAATTTTCTCTAGAAGTTATTAGAAGAAAGAAAATGACTGAGGTAACCACAAACAAACTTTTGGGCATAGGCTCTAGCCAACCTATGCTTAGAGAGCGCGCTCTCTATATGATTTGGCTTTGTTTGTTAGGATTTTAGGCTAGTTTTGAATGTTCAGGGGTTGTTGATTTGTATTGAAGATTGGGTGGTGGGATCCTTGAAACAGATGGATAGAATGATGTCTTTAGACCATTGGGCTATGGAGTCAACAGAAGGGTAGCAGAACTGGATCAACTCACTAAAGGTAATGTTCAAAGGGCAAGCTAGCATAGTAAAGTGCAGGTCTTTGGGGCAGAGGGGTGAAATGGTTCGAACCAGGGTGAGAGAGAAATTAAGAATTCTCAGACCAGTATTGAAACGAGGAATAGAGGGTAATCAGAAATAGAGGGCAATTAAGAATCCTTTGCTATGGATTATAAAGAAACAACCTAAACTAAGGAGCAATTAAGAATTCCTTAACTTAGATTTCAACAGAAAACATTTATTTGCCTAACTGTTAAAATAGAGTGTAATTAAACAAATTATGAGATAATATTCCAGTTATAGCATTCAGATTCAGATATACATTGTGAAAAAACTTTAAGAAAGATAACAACAACATGAGAAAATACTTGTCTGCACTTCGCTCAACACATGAATCGTTTGAAATATTTGGTCTTTATTCATCAATCCAGCTTGCTGGCTCAGTCAATGATCCAATAGCTCTACAATCTTTTGATCAAGAAGTCTATAGAAATGTCTAAGAACCTTCCCTACATACTTCGAATTGTGAAGTATTTATACTAAAGTTTTATTAAAAACTATCTCAAACTAACTTGAGATTTAATCTAGGAGATCAAAATATCTTCTTGCATGGAGATAGAGACAGCTGTTGAATTGATTTCATGCTGCCCCATTTATTATGGTACTGCTGGCCTTTATGGTTTGGTTTTAGCCATTTATGCTCTTCATTGTTTGAACTATTATGCTGGAGGCTTCATTTACTTCAGGCTTTCCCTTGATACTCTATGTTGCTGATACTCTTTCACTTTGATGACCTGTCTTTATCCTTTACTGTGTTTTTCCTTTTACTGTACATTTTTAACTGTTTACTGTATGTTGCAACAGTAAATTATTTGGTTTTTATGTGTATCAACATTTGGTAGTGGATATTGGTCAAGTTTCTGTATGTTTTATCTGTTTGTCTTCTAACTACATACTTTGTCTCGTTCCTCTTTTTTGACAGTCAATGTCTCTGTATGAACGATTTCTTCTATGCTCTGTGTATAATTGTCTTCTTCTTTTGAATGAAGGTTTTTTAATAGGTTTCTTGTCGAATCTTGGAGTAAACAAGTTTTCTGACTAGTATCAAAACTGTTTATCCAATCTCTGGTCTTTTGTTGATTGCCTGCAAAATTCAACAATTATTAACAAAACACAAGTCAGCAAGAAAGGAAATTGATGGATTTTTTGCACAAGGATGTCTCGAGAAGGAGTTGTGGTAGTGTTTTGAATGCAATCGGAGGTCGAATTGTGTTGTAGAGGTTTAGGGTGGCGTCGGGAGGGTTTAATGGTTTTAACTGTGAAACGGGGCAAAAGGCATGAAAACGAGGGTTTTCATGGTTTGAAGTTTTAACAGGCAACTTTTTGAATTTGGCGTGGAAATTCATATTTATGAATAGTAAGTGGTTTATCGGGTTGGCGGGGAGGCGGGGAGGCAGTATTGGAGGTCATCGCACTGCTTATGAGGCAAAGGCGGTATTTAGGAGGGGTCACTTGATCTACTCCAGCGCCTGCCACGTAGCCTTTGGGGTTCAGGGGAAAACTACTTTATTGGGCAGGTAATGATCGGCCATCGGGTGTGGCCGATATGGTTGTGGACCGTTGGATGAGGGGGGACATTGATCGGACGACAATTGGGCAAGGGAAGCACGCGAGTGATAAAAGCATGGGCTTAGTGGGGGCCCATAGCTTTAATCCTCGACGATATGAGATTATTTAAGACGCAATGACGGGTTTAAAGCAATTGGGCGAGGCTTAATGAAGGTTTAACTTAAATTTGGGTAAAGGTCGAGCATTGAGTGAGCCCGATATGGCTGCGCATCGTCAGCGCAAATGATCGGACGGTAGTCAGGTGGTGAAATAGCATGGATGAAATGAACTGAGGTTTAGGGGAGGGGCCAGGACTTTAATTACGGTAGATTGGGATTATTTAAGGTTAATGACGGGATTTGTTTGTTTTGTCAGGATAAGGGGAAAATTTATAGTTTCTTTTAAAACTAAGGGTTGGGGGTATTTACATATAGGATTTAATTAATATACGGGAAAAGGTTTTATCGGGGATTTATATAATAAAGTTAATAATTAATATGAAATGTGATCGGCGGAATGGATATTCTCTTAAGTATAATGTAAAGTGTAATATTTTTGCATACGCTTTATACTTAAGATAAAATGTTTTTTATGGGTTTTTTGGAAATTTACATGGGGTATTTTCACTTTTCCTAGGCAAATGGTGTTTAACCTTAGGAAAATGGGTTTTCTTAGGGTAATGAAGGGGGAATGGATTTTATGAAGGGGATTCTAGCACTTGATGTCCATAAGTCATCAAGTTGAGGGTCTGGTCCCACCAAAATTCAAAGAAAAACTTTGAGCCTATTTGACTTGTAGGATTAAAAGTACTAGAACATGATTGTGGATAGGTAGGGGAGAAAATGAATGAGGGGAAGTTAATCACGTTAACTTGCAAACCTTTTTTTTTGCTTCCATAGTTGATCATACCTGTTGAAATATGTGTCTAATGTATGTGTTTTGATCCAATCAACTTTGTAGTTCATCAACCTTTCTTCTACTTACCCATTTCTTACCCTAACATGTTTTCTTCATTTCTTTGTGATGAAAAGTGGTCTGGGTATAAGCCCAAAAACCCTTAAAAAAAATCTCCTTGAGGCTTCAGATATCCAGAACAATAATAAAATCAGACAGCATGTGCTTTGGAGGCTGTAGAAATCCAATTTCGAATTGCCTGGAGGCCTGTAAATTTCTCCTCTTCTTTTCCGAACAAAATGGATCATGTATGTATACCAACAAATCAGACAGCGGATATATATATCAACACAAAATCAGTGAAAACACGTAGAAACCACGAGCGCAAAAGTATATAGACGATATATCGACTCCATAAACACCCAAACCATAAATAATTTACAGCATGGTAATTGGCACGGGCTTTGTTCTCAATTTAAATCAATCCAATACGGGTTCGCTGTCCATACAACAAGGCACAGAACTGTTACGCACAGCCTCATATATACCAAACAATAACAGTATACACACAACACTGGTATTCCGCCTCTATGCGAACAATTAAAAGTATTTAATGGAACCACGCGCTCCTCTTATTCCACGCGCACAGGCAGCATCTTATAAACCACGCCCTTCAAAAGCCAACGTTGTTAATTCATGAAAGGATTAACAACCATATACAGCGACCACTATGCCCGTTGAAACCTTTATACGCACAGTAAAAAAAAATATAATAATAAAGGAACCCACGCGCTCCTAACTTTAATACACAGTCATATATAATCAATGTGCAATCACTATTCAGCGCTACAACGACCAGTTAATAATTTATTGAATACACGCTGAGATTAAACAAGAGATCAATGATTCCTGAGAAGCAGAGAGAAAAGTATAATTATAATTCTTTTTCACGCTCCTCCCTCTTTGCTGAGAGCTTAGTTGCCTTCTTATTTATGTATAATAATGGATATGCTTTACATAATGATTGAAACATAAAAGCTTCTACATGCAATGTATCCACCTAACAAAAGCATTTTGAGGCTTTTCCCATCTTTTTTTCTTGTTCTAAAATAGAAAATCTTCCTTATCCCTTATTGCTTTTACGCCTAAAGCACTCCCTATTTCCTATTTTCTTATTTATTTACTTTGGAAACATCTAATTAACCAAACTAACTTGTAACTTAGGAAAATAATTCTAGAATGCTTGACCCCCTATGATTATTATTTACAATAATTTCTCTTGGGTTGAATGCTCCCACATCAGACTCCCAAGGTAGAAAAATTTCATGATCTCCTGATCATGTGGTTTGTGGTCTTGATCTTCCTAGATCCCATACTTTGTTTTGCAACCGTCCAAATTCTTTATTCCTTTGCTGCCGCTCCATTTCTGTTGTCCTTTCCTCCATTTTCTTCTTCCTGCCAATCAGGTTCAAGTTCTGATTGAACTTGCTTGCTGCTATTTCTATTTTCCTCCATTTGGATTGTTGCATCATCAACTGCCATATTTCTTCAATTTCTATGTCCAGCTTACTACTGTTGTTCCCAATTTCTGTTAATTCAGCTGCTACCATAGATGTTGCTGCCGCTGCCGCCATAGATGTTGTTACCTCCCAAGCTTCTTGTCCCTCTGCAACATACTTTGGCGCATCACCTTTAAACACAATCAAATTGTTAGCATTAAAATCACAAGACCCACTGGTCTTATTTGTGGATTCAGTCAACAACTTTTCTTTCTGCAGCTCCAAGTCTTTTTCAGGACTCAAAAAATTTTCACTAGATTTCTCCTCAGCTTTCTCTGGCAATATTTCAACATGTTGATTTGTATTTACCACAAGACTGTCAGCTAGTCTCACCTTCTTACCATCTTCTGCTTCCTGACTGTCCTTCATGAAAACTTCCCTGCCTTGTTTCCTCAGCAAATTAACCTTTGCATAAGTCCTTTGTCTCTCCAGTTCTCTTCTCTGAATATCTGGTTTCCTGTACAATTCAACAATTTCATGAGGAGTAGATCTTGGAAACTTCACACAACTTTCTATTCCTTCAACAACTTTTGATCAATCATCAGCTGGTCCTTCTTTCTCTGCATCAACATCCTGATTAGATTCCTTCTTCATGACAATATCAGCCAATTGTCTTTCACCTACAAACATACACAAATTGTCATATTTAAAACCATGTGCCCCTTTGTCCTTACTTGAAGTTTCAGTCTTCAAGTCTTCATCTTCACTATCTCCCAGAAATTCTCCTTCTTCCATTCCAACTTCCTCTTGACTCATCTTCTTGCCCTTTACCTTGGCATCCTCTTTCTTATGTCCTCTACTGTGGCTTTTTCCTGAACCTCTGCTATGACTATTAGTAGTCATCTTCTTCTCGTCTTTTTTCATGAGCTCCTTTGCAACAAGCCTCTGCAACAGCTAGTCCTCCTGGCTGCAATCTTACCTCACTAAGCTCTCCTCACTTAGTCTTTTGGTAAGCACGGGTCCTTCGTCTGGAACCTCTTCCTGAGCGACACCTTTGCTCCTTCTAGGCTTCTGCAATCTCCCACTCTCTCCTGAGAACGCTTCAGTTGTTCTCTCTATCCAATTCCTTATTGGATTCTCCAGGTTCACTGCCACTTCTCTGCAACCATAAACTTCAATTCATAAATTTCAAATCAAGAAATCATCTCACCTTTAAGATCTTGCATGATCTTGTCTGCCATCACGTTCACTTGCAATCCAGTGATTTTTCACGCTCCTCCCTCTCTGCTGAGAGCTTAGCTGCCTTCTTATTTATGTATAATAATGGATATGCTTTACATAATGATTGAAACATAAAAGCTTCTACATGCAATGTATCCACCTAACAAAAGCATTTTGAGGCTTTTCCCATATTTTTTTCTTGTTCTAAAATAGAAAAGCTTCCTTATCCCTTATTGCTTTTACGCCTAAAGCACTCCCTATTTCCTATTTTCTTATTTATTTACTTTGGAAACATCTAATTAACCACACTAACTTGTAACTTAGGAAAATAATTCTAGAATGCTTGACCCCCTATGATTATTATTTACAATAATTGCTCTTGGGCTGAATGCTCCCGCATCACTTTGGGTGCATTTAGGCTAGCAAACCCTTATCTTATCTTTTCTTTTACAAACAAACTATATATTTCTAACTTTATATCATCCAAGGGCTTAGATTAAACTTATGAGCTCCTTTTATTTTCTGTACCTATCTATGATCTACCAAGATTAAACTGTTTTGTCAGATTTTATTATCTAACTATAAACATAAAATTCAAAGCATGAAGTAACCAAGATTAAACAATTTGATTACCATGGATTGTGGCATGAATAAAAAGTTTCACACAATCATTATTATGCATAAAAGTAAATAGTAGTGGCATTTAGAATTGCACACTTTCATGGTCTTTTTTTTTTTTTTTTGTTCATATATTTTCATTTCTAGACCTTCTCTTATTCTTTTTGTCCTTTGATTTTTCTTTTAGGACATACCCTCTTTACATTTTTTAATTTTTTTTAATATGGAAAACACTTGCAGAAAGCAAAGGTATGTACAATATTACAAGGCTTAACCTTAGTCATTCAAAATTATGACTTCTATTGGTATAGGAACCTAATAGGCGGGGCAATATTAATGCAGGTCACTTGAGACAAGTGGTCTCTATAAATCACGGTGGCAATAGGGCGAGTCGTTTTAGTTAGTTGGCTTCTGAGGTTTGTGGTGGTCGCGACCGTGGTGGAATAGTGGCTGGTCTTGGGATTCACACCCCACCTAGCCAACAACAGGGTGGGATGATTCACCGCAGTAGTTCGAGTTGACAGGGGAAGGCTCTTAATTTGGGATGTGATAAGAGACAAGATTGTTGTTTAGAGAACTATTGGGATTTGATTCAATCGGTACTTGAATGCTTGGAAACCTTGGAGAGGGTGAAGAAGGAGGAGAATGCAAAGCTCATTTCCACTCTGAACAAAATGCACTACTTCCAGTGCCATGTGAGCTCAATGTGGTGGTCTGGTGAGGCCATAATATGTTATCTGAGAAAGTAGAGAAGCTGGAGGTTTGGATGGCCCACTTCGAAAAGAACGTTCAATGCTCCTTCCCTCCTCCTCCTCCCATAGGGAATACTCTAGACAACGCATCATCCATCACTTCTAATGACTAGCATGGTTATAGGTGTTTCACTTGCTTTATGTGATTACTACTGCTTTGACCTCCTAAATTGGGGACTCTGTCTTTAGATGTTTTTTTGTTTCTTTTTCATATGCTGATTGCGGTAGTCAACAAACCTAATCGAGGTGAAACTACTTGCATTTTTCTATTGTTATACCTTTTTTGGAAAAATGCATAAAATTTTGATTTAAAAAAAAATAAAATTTTATATTTTAATAATAAAATTAGTTTTTTATAAGTTGAATTTTAATTATAAATATAATTTTAAATAAATCTATTTTTTTTAAATAATGTATTTATTAACTAATTCCCATTATTAATATTACAAATAATTAATATATTTGTAAGGACATATTTTATTAATCAAAGAAATGGAACAATTCATTTTAAACATTTTTGAGTTTTCTACAACATTAATAGATTAGTAATTAAGTAGTATGTAGACATATTGATGTTGATAAATCTTTTTAAAATGTTGTCTAGATTCGTTGAGGTGCTAGGATATTTTGGGAAAATACTTCATCATCTCTAAAGACAAGAAAGCTTTCAATAATGTTATAAATATTGCTAAACCTAGAATATATAGAAAAATGATATTATCTTTAAAACTTTAAAAAGGATACGAAATTTTCCTTATTAATAATTTATTTTTAATTTAATAGAATTAATTGAAAGAATTTGAGAAATATAGGTAAAATATTAAATTGCAGTCAAACTAATATCAAAATTCAAAATTAATGACAAAGGATTTAATTATATATATTAAAAATTATATTATCTCAAATTGACGGTAAAGAGTAAAGAGATGAAGGTAATAATTTGTATTAAAATATTAAAAAAATCAAATAATATATTATAAATTAAATTAAATTAGAGTTAGATTAAGAAAGAACCATTTAGATAAAAAAGAAAAAAACTTAATCAAGAGAATTTGGGTTAGATTAAGAAAGAAACCATTTAGATTAAAAAATAAGAAAAAAACTTAATCAAGAGAATTTGGTAATATAGAAAAAAAATCAAGTTAAATTAAATAATGAGAATAAATTAATAAAGATAGATTTTGGTCCAATGATATTAACACTAAAGTGATAAGAGTTTATTCTTTGTATTAAATTATAGTTTATTCTTTATATTAAATTATTAAATTTAATTAGAATACAATGGTTTGAAGTAGAATTAGATTAAGGAAAAGTAAATTAAAAAAATTATGTAAATAAATTACTTTAATAAAGTATAAAGCAAATTAAATGATATTGAAAGATAAGTGTTTTAATAGGAATTAAATTAAATTAAATTATAAAATAATTTAAATCACATTAACAAAAAATACAAAAGGAGTTAAGAAGCTAAAATAGAATAAGAAAAGAGGAAATTAAATAAGAATAAGAAAAGAAGAAATTAATAGAATTAGAGAGGAATTATATTAGAATACAAATTAGTGATTACATTTAATTAAAGAATTAGAATTATAAGGAAAATTATTAATAGAAAAAGAGGGGAGGGAATGAAGGGGGTTTAGTAGTGAATAGAAAGAGGAAAAAAGGGAACATGAGGAGAGATGAGAAATGGGTGGGAGGTGAAGGGGGAGGGTTACTGACATCAGTGTTAGGGGAATAAGGTTTACAGGATAAAAAATGGATAGAAGGTTTCCAAGGATGGCTTAATTGATATCCATATTCTTGATTAAAGTTGTTAGGATGCTTTTGGATTTCTAGAGCTTCCCTAATGACACAGTACAAGTGGAAGGGGGGAGAGAGGCTAAGTTTTTTGTTTTATCAAAACAAATTAAATGTTTGGTTTTATGGGTGTGTGCAACAATGGATGTAGACATATAATTTCTTTGAAAAATATAACACACCTTCACTTAGGAGAATTTCTTTTACTAATTTTGGCCAACTGGGAAATTCAATTTATATTAACTAGTATATGAGTTTTATCCAAAACAATGTTGTCCATATTAACAAAATTAGGTAGAAAATTGTTACTTTTCTCAAACAAAAATGGTCATTATTAAGAAAAGTTTGCCTAGAATTTACCTTTGTAATTTATATTAACTAGTATATGAATTTTCTCCAAAACAATGTTGTCCACAAT
Source organism: Pinus taeda (assembly GCA_000404065.3). Lineage (NCBI taxonomy): Eukaryota > Viridiplantae > Streptophyta > Pinopsida > Pinales > Pinaceae > Pinus > Pinus taeda. The sequence continues at coordinate 45,383 of APFE031332677.1, forward strand.
AACAAAATTAGGTAGAAAATTGTTACTTTTCTCAAAGAAAAATGATCATTAGTAAGAAAAACTTGCCTAGAAATTTACCTTTGTAAGTTTAACACCCTTTTGCTTATTAGAACCATGGTTATTCTTATTAACAACATTTTGTATAGTAGGGTGTTATATAGCATAAGTGGTTCAGGAGTTTAGTACTCTCTCCATTTAAGTCTCCAAGGCTACATTGACCTATTATGATGAAGGTAGAAGGGTTGGAATCCTCTAGGTGTGGGACCTTATGGGGAAATCTCCAAATCTCTTAAACCTTGCTAAGTCACAAGTTACTAGCAAAGGTTTATACACGGAACCACTTTGATGACTCAAGCTATAAATTCTTTGTTCACTTCAAAAAAAAAACTTTGATCTATAAGATAATACAATTACGTTGTATTTTAGTGGTGTAACCTAGCATCTACTATTAAAATAGAGGTCAATGGTTCTTTACTCAAGTGGTTGAGATGGTGGTTTTCCATCTCATCCACTCAGCTTCAAAGTCTCTGACAACATGGTCCATCATAGTAAGGCTAAAAGCACATGATTCCCAATGGATTATGGGATCTTGACTCCAATTTTCAATGGTATTCATCTGTATCAGTCTTAGGATGAACTATGAGTGTCTCGGTAAATTTAGTTTGCGGGTTGTTTCATATATCCGGGAGCCTTCTAGCTCCCCGTCTAAAAAAAGACAATATGGAGGTTGATTAGACTATAATGAGGAGATATTTAAGAGATTAAATAAAATTGAAGAAACATATTTGTATCTTTAACAAAAATGGGTATAAATAACCATTATTATAAGTAATTATTTAGGTCACTAAGTTGTTGTTGGGAGTTTTCCACTACTAAGATGTTTCAATATGCTACCCACCAACAATGCAAATGAATCAGGAGAGAGTTTAAGAGATTAAATAAAATTGAAGAAACATGTTTGTATCTTTAACAAAAATGGGTATAAATAACCATTATTATAATTAATTATTTAGGTCACTAAGTTGTTGTTCAGAGTTTCCCACTACTAAGATGTTTCAATATGCTACCCACCAACAATGCAAATGAATCAAGAGAGGGTATGTGTGTTCGTTAGACTATGTAAAATATGATGCAGATTTTCTTTTTCCTCATAGAAAACAAACTTTGTTAATTAGTTTTTGTGTTAATGCATAAAAGCTTCAAATCCATGAATAATATATTGAGAAGCTTCCAAGTTTCATGTTACTCAATTCCATCTTAGTGAAGAAACACTATATACTATTATGGAATAATCTTATGTAAAGTTAGACTATATTCATGCCTATATTGAAGAGATTAAAAATTAGAATATCAACAAGTTAACCATTTAGATGAGGAGAAGAGTGATATAAATATTTTTCTTCTATCTCAAATTACTAAATA
>APFE031332678.1:0-15875 GCA_000404065.3 Pinus taeda
TGGGGAGCAAATGGCCGCCAAGTGACACCTCCACAGCGACTCATAATAGTTGAGTTTCGCAGGAAAATATTCATATTCATAACGAGTTCTTATCAATGTGGGATATATTGATGGTGCATTTGTGGAATTCGATAGTTTGTGTACAGAGAACTCTGAAATTCGATTCAATATATTCAATGCATAGTGAAAGTACGTCAAGTCGATAACGAGTTCAAACGGTGAAACCTCATCGGTTTCTCTTCGCATCTCCTCTGGTTATCCATCTAACGGCTAAGCGTTCAAACTACTAAACAATAATACCAGTAAGATTGTAGAATATGTAAATAGTACATATTTGGTGCCAGAAACACTTCTCTTATACAACGCAGAGTTACATGAAACCCGCGGATGAGAAAAGCAGCACAAACTCAATTAAGTTGTGGTAAAAACTTTTATACCTACATGCATAAAATAATTCAAATCATTAATGCTTTGATTGAATTAGCAAGAGCCGCTGATGGCAATAGAGACTTTATCTCTCCACATATTTTTAGCATAATTTGTCACTTCATCTCTCCGCATATATTTACACATTAGGCAGTTGTAGATTTTAATATCTCCACATATATAGCAGAATTTATGCTCCAAGTAGGATATATGGAAATGTAACATTGTATTTGTATTTTCTTATAGTATAAATGTATTTATAATATATTTCCCTGTGTTGTCTTCCGTTTGGTGATGGAAAAAATGTGTAAAAGGGAATGTTATATCATTTCATTTAATTTGTTGAGGAGTTTTTATATTTAGTATTGATAATTATACAAAAACAAAATAAAATAAATTATTATTATAAAATTTTGGTTTATGCAATTTTGATTTACGTTTTAATTTCTAAAAATAATAATAATCTTTGACATCCATATCAATTTATACATAAATAATGTCTTACATGAAATTAACTTGCATGTTATGATTATCACATCAAATCATATGACCTCAAATATAATGTCCATAAAACCATGATATCATATATAAATATCAATTATATAAATCATTATCATCCACCATATTAAATCATACTCACTATCGTCAACATCCATTACTCATCTTACTCATCTTCCCATGAGACATTATCATCCATCACACTAAGTCATACTAATTATCCTCAATATCCACAACAACAATGTAATCAATACGTCTAGAAAATATACAATTTACCATCAAAATTATATCAACCATTTTAAGTCATACTCGCTATCAAACATCCATTACTCACCCTATCATGAGGCATCATCATCCATCACACTAAACCATACTAATTATCCTCAATATCCACAACAACAATGTAATCAATATGTTATCTAGAACATTATAAAATTTACCATCAAAATTATATGAAAGAAAATATAAGCATACAATGAATAAATATTTGAAAACTAGTATTTACCATCAAAATTATATGAAAAAAATATGACACAATGAATAAATATTTGAAAACTAATATTATAAAATTTACCATCAAAATTATATGAAAGAAAATATGACACAACAAATAAATATTTGAAAACTAGTATTTACCATCAAAATTATATGAAAAAATATGACACAATGAATAAATATTTGAAAACTAATATTACAAACTTTACCATCAAAATTATATGAAAGAAAATATAAGGACATAATAAATAAATATTTGAAAACTAGTATTAAATGTGATCCAAACATTTATTGATAAAGTTTTCAATATAAGACATAAATGGGAAATGAGAAAGAGACCTAATAACTTGATGAAAGTATGGTCAATAAAATTATGAAAATAACATGGTATAAATTCTACACATTTTAATGTAGTAAATATTAAATATCTTTTACAAAATGATGAAAAAAATTGATAAAATATATGAATAATTAGAATATCAATTTTTTAGGAGGAAAAAAAATTATAATTTTATTTAACTTGTAACAAGGAAGAAAATTACATTCTATACATGCTTTTGAAGCATTTGGTCATATAAGTCTTTCAACTTAAGAGCAATAAAAAAAGAAAAACTGCAAAAATTACATTAAAAATACCAAAGTTAGGTATGATAAAATTCCGTAACTTCTCCTTCTTGCCTTTCTTTTTATGAACCTTACTCCAATCCCCATGGTTCAAATTCGCAGATGCCATTGCCAATTCATTTCCATCTTTTTGCATGGGGACTTTTTTGTATGCATTTAAGCCCTTAGATATATGGGTTCTCTTAATACCCCCATGCCCTTTTCATTGTGTGTTTCCTCTTTCTGCAACTCTAATTCTTAGATCATTCTTAATTCAATGCTTTTCTGAATGAGGATTGTGGTTTTAGGTTGTGCCTCAACACCCCCTTCTACTTAGCTACCTTATGGGGCCTAGGAAGTTGCATTTGGATTGTTCACCATGGTCTCTTCTTCTTCTTCGAAAAGGTGAGTGTTAGATACTTGTTATCCATTTGGCTTATGGGCTTGCCTCTTTTTCTTTTCTGGAGTCTTCTTTGCCTACAAGCATGTGCTCTGCAAGTGTAATGTTTGGAAGCATGTTCAACATCTGATCATCATATTCTCATAATCTAATACCTAGTTCTATTGAAATTTTTTGTGTTTCAATAGGATATGATCTGAAAGGACTTTGCTCAAATTTATCTCTACACAAATTCAAATGAAAGTAAAGATATATTTTTACGTTCTTTCACGGTTCATTTTTTAGAATTTTCCCATTGTGTTTCCAATATCCTCTAACACCTTATGGTTCCAGAAAGGAAAAGGGAGATTGGGTAGTCTCACCCACATTGGCATTGTTGAGATTACCATATTTGTAGCATCAAAATATGGGAACCAAGGGGTAATGAAAATCCCAACTTTGCCCCAAATCCATGCTCCCTCATTTGTGACAAAATCTAGCTGTATCAAATTAAACAATGAAAAAGTATTTAGATATCACAATTGGGTAGCCAATTGGAGAAAATCCATTGGTGCAATGTGTCAGATATCGGCTAAAAATGGTTGAATCTACATATAACAACCCTAGATTGAAGAACAATAAGGAGAGAATTTACCTCTGAGAGATTAACTTCCACGTTTGTTTCTTTTCTGTTTGATCTACAATGTAGGGTCCTAGGTTGTTTTGGATCTCCTTTGATGAGCTATGAGCCTTCCCTTGCATGGCTTCCTTAAATGAGACTGATCCATGGGGATTTCTGGATCCTTGAGCCCCACCACACAGCCTCAGATTTAAAATGATAGTGGAGTTCCACAGGATGTCGTAGTCTTTCATCTAGCAGTGGTCGTGTAACATTTTCCTTTCAAATAACAGAGTTCAAGGATTTGCATAAATACCAAGACTATTTTGAATGGTTTGTTTCAAGTTTTCCATTAGATTTGAGTCCTTGATCCAAAAATAGAGGTCTTCCCATTAAGAGTTTTTAAGAAAATATGATATATTGCTTCTTCCATCTCTGCTTTCCTTTTGGGTAGATCATAGAGGGAAAAACAATGAATATTCCTATAAAAAAATGCTCTGACCTATACACCTATTGCTTCAAAACTATAAAACCTAGATCTACCACGAGGAACTACTCCTTTGGTGTATTCAAACTCTGGGAAGAAATGAATATATGAGATCCCAGCCCTTTGGGAGAAATACTTGTAGTGAGAAATATTGTAGGGCACGCTAGATGTAGCCAACCCAAATAAATCACACCACCGCTAGGGACATCCTCTAAAAGTTCCCACCGTGATCTCTTTAGCTAGTCGCAACCATCAACTATGTAGAACTTAGATCCCTCATAATACCTTTGAGCTTGGATTTTTACCTCAAGACAAGCCCATCCTTGAGAGCTTTCTAGGGAAAATTTTAAGAACCCCCATAAATTTATATCTAAAATAAATGGGTGAATCCCCATGATACATAGGAAAAATGGAATGTGGTTTTATCAATAATACACACACACACAGACACACACACATATATATATATTGGCGAATCTCTCACCAGATTATATTATCTTGTAAAATCACGGCTAATCTTTCACTGAATTATAAAATCTTGTAACATTTTGGTAAATCTTTCACTGAATAATAGAACTTTGTAAATACTCGGTGAATCTTTTAGTAGGTTATAAACCATTGTGAAGTCTTGGCGAATTTTTCGATAAAGTATAAAACCATATATGAATAATAGGAAAACATATTAATTAAACTGTAATATACTAATTTACATGTTTGGAAAAAAAAAACATAGCTTGTTCTTCCTATAAACAATGTTGCAAGCTTCAGTAGGCATGTTTGTCAAGGTTCTTACTGTACACTCTTGCATATCCCTCTATTGGTTTTGATGATAGTCCACCACAAAGTTCTTGTACAAGTTGATCTTGACCACCATTTCTATCAAGCTAGGAGAGATTAATCTTTTCACTAGTTGTCTTTGACTCATCCATTTTAATATATATTGTCAATTCTGACTAACAAAGAAAAAACAAAACCAATCATAAGAAAAAATCTTCGAAATGACTTTTCGGTTCTAATGAAAAGGAAAGTGGGAGTTACAAGTTTCACATATTCCATCAATAATAATTTAAAACAAAAACATTGCCATTTGGTTTAGAAGTCACATGGAAATATAACAGGACCTATCAAATTAGGAAAATTCTCAAGGATAAGTCCCTCCAACATCTCTACATAGACCAATCAAAACAAAAAACATGGCAAGATGTAAAACATAAAGGAAACTCTTTAAAAGAGTTCTATCAAGATGACAACTATAAAAAAGTACTAAACAACAAGCCATTTGATCATATTAGCTCTGTCTATGCTAAAAATTTCCGATCACTGACGGGTAGAAACAAAGAAAATAAGATGACCATCAAATTCCTAAAGAAATAAAGTTGTTCCACAAATATACCAAAGCATAAGGAGAAACATTTTAGGAAAAACCCAAATGGAAGTTGATTTGACCATATTTGTGTCTACGTTAAGAAACTTATATTACTAACAAAGTTGAATATCTCTCTTAAATATCTAAGCAAGTAATAAAAATTCAGAACAAGTTTGTAAAAATCAGACAAGAGGCGTTGTCTAGGATAATTAAGAAAAACTCCAAGGGCCAAAAGATTCTGGAATGAGTTACAAGTGAAAAAACAAAAATATTGAATTGAAATCACAGGGATATAATGATTTATATATGCCAAAAAAGTTTATGAGTATTGCTGAGATAAAAACCCCACTCAAATCAATGCAAAGGAAAGAATCTTTCAGAAGCAGTAGATGCACAAAAAGGCATCAATGATCAAGTCCCTAACATCAAGTGCAAAAGGAATTGATGTGCTCAAGCAAAGCACTTGAAATGGGGACAAGAATTCATTACATTGCATTTACATGGGCTCAAGAAAAGCACATTGCATCTATACTCAACCAAATTTCCATAGGGGTTTTTTCAAAAGTGTGAACAACAATAAAATCAAAACGAAAGAAGGATTGCCAATGAATTTTAGCTAGACTTCAATACAGAGATAAATTGGGATGTATGCACAATGAAGAGACTCCAAGCAGATGGAAGATAATTATCTCACTCAAGGAACACATAACACCGGTGTTGTTATACAAGCGTGAGGCATGTGAACCAAGCATTATTGGAGAAAATGGAGGAATCATATTGAGATACAAGAGATACACTAGATGACAACTTTCCATAAAATATAGGTAAGGAATCCATATCAAATACTTATTGCAGAAATAGGATTATACTCAAGGAAGATAATACTATGCAGACAAGTTGTAGAAGCTACAGTCAACAAAAAGATGACCAACAAGATCCACCAGGAAGATTTCAAATGACTAAAATACATTGGACTAGCAATGTAAGAGGTGGTTTGATAACTAGTATATAGCACAAGAAAGTTGCCTGGTAATAAATAGGAACTGAAAATCCACATACAAGAATGTTACAATAAAGGTAAGAGGAAAAGCAACCCTAAGAGAAAGTAGAAATGCTACAAGCATAATTTCATCCTGCAGGGAGAAAACAGAATGTAGGACTATTTGAAACTAAATATCTAATGGAGAGAAAACAAAATTTTACCCTGAATAAACTCACACTAATTAATACGTGAGATAGGAAGATGGAAAGAACCCAATGGACATAAGGAAAAAACGGAGCAACATTTCCTACTGAATTGTGATGCATAAAACTACATCCAGAAGAGAGCAAAAATAGAGATCAACAGTTCCAAGGAAACATTCTAAGAGCACATGTAAAGGAAACAACAAAGAGAGCCTCAAAGATTTACCAAAAGCCAATCTAGTTGGGTAGTTGGGTTGGGATACCTACCCATCGGGACAAATACAAATGAGTAATCCAAAACTACTTTGGCCTTAAATTTATTTTTCTTTCCTTTATACAATGGAATGTTTCACTAGTTATAAGCCTTTCTTTCCCATAGCCTAGTGGTTGTCATTGACATTTTAGCAAACTTCACTTCCATTTTTTTTCCCTATATAAAATTTAGTACATGTCATACAAATGAAAGTTACAAAATCATTGGATTCAAAGTTTAATCATCTACTATCATAGAAATTGCTTTAATTTATCTGTCATGAAAATCAGCTTTTGAAAAAAGTATTTATTATAGCCAAAAGTCCCCATAGTAACACAAATTGATACCTTCAGCTTTATGGGTTTGAACCTTTCCCTGAAAGTAATTTAAGCAATGCCATGCACAGCTGAAAATTTTCATGGGAATATTATAGGACTTAATTTTATCTATCTGTCAGTGAGAAGTGATCGTCACAACTTGTAGTTGCTAAGTCAAAGGTTCGCAAGTTTTTGGTGATTGGATCAATATTTCTAAAGTTAGTATTCACTAATTGAAAGATATCAAACAACTTAACGGATTGATTCATTCTTCCACTGAAGATCTAAGTATTATAGGATCCATACTATAAAACAATATTGCCTCTCTACCCCTGTAGATTAAAATAATATTAATGATCTCTCAATAACAATGCATGCTTTAGGAAGGTATTCAAAATAAAATCACTACGCCAGGTGATTTTTGGAGTTTAACTTAAAAAGTTCAAATAAACAAGACAAGCACGCATGTTAAGATATTAAACTGTTTACCAAATCTAACAACAGACACAAAGCAAAGTGATATACTCATTTTCAATAACATTGATAGAACAAATAGAGTTGATAACTTTGCTATTTGAGCTATACCTTTTTTTATGGAATGGCATTCTAGATTTATAGGGAAAAAAAACTACATGCCTTTGGAAAGATCCCCTAGACAACATGGTACTCATAACGTACTCAATTTTCCTTTAGAGAATGGCAATGGTGAGAAGTTATATTTGATTTAGTCATTACATGCTTCTCAACTAAAAGTTTATAGCTACTCATTACCTGCTCCTTGACAAATCTGTTGCCCATATAGTTGACAATTACAATACAATATGAGAAATAGTATGTCTACTTGAAGCATCCATGAAATGTAGTGATGGGGCTTCTTTTAAGGCTGATAAAATGTCATTTTTTTTCTTCAGGAGGTAGGTCCAGACAATCTAGACCATTACTTTCCAAGTCAACAACCTGAATGTCCAAAATAAGAAACATAAGTAGGTTTACATTTAAGAGTAGAGAACAACACATGTCCTCTTCAAAGAATAGATTTGATTAAATGAATGACCTATTGAATCCAAGTATTTATGCTTCATCAAGATTTGCACGATACTTTGTAGCATTTCAACAATGGTCCCTAGGTTTAGTCTTCATAAATATGAAATGTACTTTTGATTCTAGTATTTTGTAAAATAAAGAAAAATGATTATTATTATTATTATTGAGCTTGGGTTTCTTGCCCAAGAAATTTGTTTTATAGGTCAAGCACTAATTAAAAGTAATCTAAGGTTGTCCTAGGTCAAGAAGTCAAATAAGGACATTGTAATGATATGAAGACCCCATCGGGCATCTTGTAAATTGTAAAAAGAATTATTTTTGTATTTTACTGAACCTTCCAAGACCAAGTCATCTTGTCACCTTGTCAAGTTGGCCTAGAAGCTAGAATTCGTACCCCTGGAAAACCTATATATAGGAGATAATTCGACCTCACTTGGACACATTCATTCCTCTCTCTCTTATGAGAAGGAAGAAGCAGAAAAAGGAAATGAAGAAGGAAGAAGAAGGAGAAGAAGTGTTTTGGGTTCCTCTCTCTCTTTTTCTCTCCACACGTGTGAAGAAGAGGGCTGAAATTTTGCAGCTTTTCACTAGGGTTTCTGTTGTCAGGCTAGGGTTTTGTTGTGGATGTTCGATCTGGTGAAAAAGAGCTGAAGGAAAGGCCAACAAAGTCCCCTTCTAGATCCAAAAGACAAATTAGGTCAAGCGAGGAAGATGGAGGCAAAGAAGAAGCAGTTCTAGTCCACACGTGTGAAGTAGCAACTGCTGTTGGGGGGCCGGAGTTGCAGATTGGTAGTTAGGGCAAAAAAGTTGTGGCTAGAGGTCGAAGTAGTGTTGCTAGAAGAGATTATGCTAGGTTTGGAAAGCAGTGAAGCAAGAATATTCTTGAGAAGCAGATCTTGGTCTTGGAAGGGCTTCAGTGTTTGTCAAGGGTCTTGGTATTTGTCAATAAAGAATCTATAAGAAGAGATTGAAGGGTTTTCCTCTCAAGAGGAGAGGTTTTGCCCTATCTTGGAGCCTACATCTTGTGTACTTGTCTCTTTTTTATCTTCTTGTTTTGGTAGTTGTTTGATGATTGAAGAACACACTAAGAAGAAGAAGAAGATAATCCTAATAAGTAGAAAAACATCACAAGAAATTATCGTAGTTAAAAGAATCATTAATGTCAACTTGCCTTAGATTCTTCAACAACTTTGTAGCATTTCAACAATGGTCTCTTTTTACAAGTGCTCCAGGATAGGGCCAGTCCAATTCATAAGCCTAAACAATAAGAGATCATCCCCAATACATAGGACTTCAACAAATGCGAAGTCTACATCTCCTGTTTGCACTAGCTCTACAACACATGTCTAAACACTCCAGAAAATAGTACCATTTCTTGATCTGCTAGAAGATAAATTTTTAGTGCTAGCGTCCAAAGTGTTTGGTCTTGAATTTTCTTTTACAAATTCCAACTTCTTATTTCCATCCTTCCCTACAACCCATATAGCAGAGAGTGTAGCCTCATCCTTTGAAGTTTTCTAAACACTCCTTGCAAAGGGACCCTCACCAAACCTATTCATGTCTTGTGATCCAGTCATTATTTGATCTCCTTCCAATTTCTTTGATATAGGCTTTGAGAGTTATTTGAAACAGATTCGATACTCTCTTTCCTTGAAGCCCGTCTAATGTGTGCCAAGGGGTTCACTATAAAACCACCATGCATGCCTTTATACCTTATATTATCTAGGTTATTTGTTGTTCCACAAAATTTACTGAGGGATGACATATGTAGCAATTCTTATGATTGCATATGTTCCATAACTTTTCCTCCAAAACTTGGAGCTTAAAAATTTTGTACTAGGGAACTTACAACATGTACTTTAATCTTCCACCATCAATACTAGAATTAGACAACCTACCTGTAGATACAACTAGATCATGAGATATTTCATCAACACTCCATTCTAGATCATGAACCCTTGATTCTAAGGATCACACCTTGTGAGCTTCCTATAAAATTCAGGCACAAAATAAACATAAAAATTCAATTACTAGAGATTTCAAAGACAAGATACTACAAAAGAAATTAGGTAAAGGTGCACTTTTGTAATGTCCCTTCCTAAATATTTTTGCTAAAGGGAAAAATCCAATTTTGTTGATTTTGTCATTTTGGAGACTAAGGTCAATTTTGGAGAGGCACTTGGGAAAAGTGGGTTGAAATATTTTAGTTTTTTAGTGGAATGTGGGGGGAACTCTCACAAAATACACACCATTTGGTAAAGGAGTTTGAATTTCTTAGAGGGGGTCGAAATTGTTGGAGGTACCCACATAAGGCAAAGGACCAACAAGTATAAATAAGAGAAGAGAAGCATCATTTGGGGATTTTGATCATTTGACAAACTTTTTTGTTGCTCAAGCTATTCAGCTGAGTCACAAGTGTTGTTTAGCACCAGAGTTTCCCAAGGAGGAAACTTACCCTTCTCTTCGGTGGACTACGAGTGCCACCCTAGGAAGGTATCACCATTGTCTTGTGGAGGTAGGGAGATGCATAACACAAGTGCCACGAATTCGCTGAGCTGAGTGGGGACACAGAACCAGAGCCACATTATTTTTTGGAGAGTTGGTGTCGAGAATTAGAAGCTACGCCAAATTGCTTGGCATTAATTGCAGAATTTGCTGGAGGAGAAGAGGGAATTGTAGAGCAAAAGTGAGTCCACCACTCCAATATGAAATTCCCTTGTTGAGCCTACACAATCATTGCCCATGCTTGCATAGTCATTGAGAAAGAGTGTTTGTGGGTAGTCTTGTCCAGTGGAACTTGGAGCTGGGTTGTTGTGTGGGAGTTAGATGGGAGACAAGGGAGATTTTCCATCATTTTGGTGGGGTTGTAAAGAAATAATTTCCTGCAAACCAAATTTTACTAGTATTGGAGGAGTGTTAGGACTTTGGGGTCAATTTTGGAGCAACAAAACTAGAGGAAACCCCTTTTGGGTTTTCTGGGTTTTTGGTAAGAACCTTAAATCTAATTTTGCAAAAAATTTTGGGTAGATTTGAGGCATCAAATCAGGTTTTCAACACAACCAGTAGTGTAGAATCACTGGGCATGCACAAAGTTTCTGATAGATAAACTCCAGCAACAGTTGGGCATTGGCATATCGACCACGTGACACTTGTATCTTGCCTTGTGCAAGCCTAGGCGCACTCTTTCCATTTCACATTGTACTCCAGCAGTGTATATAATAAAATTGCCCAATTTTGGTGTGTTTGGGAGCTTTTTTGGGTTGTTTGTGTTTATTGAATTTTTTTATACTGTATTATCTTGCATATTTTTGTTATCGCTGTAAAATTTTCCATTCGGAATACTACAATGGTATTATAGCATGTTCTTAGCCAAAGTGGGAAACAGGAGCAGGTAATTTCACCAATATATCAAGGGTTGGTTTTCCAGAGAGGTCGTGGCAGAGGCAAAGACAGGGGTCGAGGTAGAGAAATAGATCCAAATCCATTTTCGGACACTGAAGTGGAAACTATTAGAGGCCGGATGGACAACCAGGAAGACAACGAGCAATAGAGGAAAATGGGACAAAACTAGGTTTTTAAGAACCAAACAACATATGTTAAGGAAAGGGCATCTCATGATGGACATGATATAGCAAGCGATGGGGCCATAAATGAATGGAAGCCTGGAGAAGGAGCCCATGGTGATGGATGTTCTAGAGAAGGAGGGGGAAACCGTACATATTAGCCCCCACATACTCCCCAACGTGGGCATGCTAGCCATCCCAAAATGCCTCACTTTATGGATGATCCAGAACAAAAGAGGGAGCCAGACCCGGTTGCAGACTTGGTCAACTTAGTTGCGTCCGGCATTGATGAGTACTACCGGGGTTGGATGCCCGGATTAAGCGGGTGATGTATTTTGGGGAGTACATACACATAAAGGAGAGACGCACTACCGGGGTTGGAGCACACTATAAAGGGAGACCATCTAACTAGGATGTGCAAAAGATAGTAGGGAAGGTTACACTCCCTTACTTTGATGGGTCGGCCAAGAGTTCAACCAAGGCTTCGATTCAGAAGTTAGACACATACTTCCACCTGAACCCCATGCAGGAGACCCATACTATTGGGTTCGCTACTCTTCACTTGGAGGGGTATGCTCAGGAGTGGTGGTACCATGGGCTAATCACGTTGGGGCACATCCACATCACTTCTTACACAGAGTTCACCCGGAGGCTACTGGAGAGATTTGAGAGGAAAGGCCTAGAGTTTCATTTCAGAGAGTTAGCCCATTTGAGGCAGACTGTTAGTGCAAAGGCTTACATTACGAAGTTCCATAGACTAGCAGTGATTGTGAAAGACATCTCAGAGGACTGATTGAGCATGTTATTTGTGGGGGGGATTACCGAGCCATTGCATGGTTAGGTGAGGACCTACAAGCCCATATCACTTATGGATGCTACCTCCAGGACCCAAGATATGATTGACGCAGTGCCCAAGACCCATAACTCCACAAGGGAACTGGGACACTAGACCACCTCAGAGGGATGGGAGACGTGGCTAGATGGATGAGGAGACCCGGAGAGACCTCAGGAGGAGGAGGTTGTGCTTCATGTGCCAGGAGCGTTGGGCAACTAAGCATAAGTACACCAAGGGAAAGGCCCATTACATTGAGGTGTATTTGGACAATGATCCTACTGAGGAGTTTGAGATGGGAGCAGAGCAGGGAGATGAGGGAGGACAGTGATGAGAAGGACCACCACCACCACCACCTAGAGGAGGATTGTTTGTCCCATTTGGGGGTGCTTGCTTTACTTAGGGGAGTACCAAATTATTTGACACTTGGGATCGGGGGGGCGGTACAAGGGCAATGAGTGTTAGTCTTGGTAGATAGTGGGGCCACCCACAACTTTATTGATGATCTGATGGTGGAGCGTAAGGGCATTCACACAAAGACATTTGAGGGGTTCTCTGTGGTGGTGCCAAGAGACTAGACCATGCAGTGCATGAAGTATGTCCCAAGTTGACTATGTTGGTTGGGAACTACTTAGTCATTGATCACCTTTTTGTAGATGATGTTCTAGACACTAACATGGTGTTGGGTGTCCAGTGGTTATACTCAGTGGGGAGGGTCACCGCTAACTAACAGAATTTAGAGATGGGGTTTACAGGCCCATATGGGAAGCTAGTAGTGTTGAGGGGAATGCACTCCTATCCAACCCAGGCAGTCTCTGCCCACAGGATGGAGGCAAATCTACGGCATGGGGATATAGTGTGGGTAGTGTAGCTAAGGATCTCAGAGATAGGGGCTTCGACATGACCTGTGCATCCAAACATACTAGCCTTGTTGGAGAGGCACCAGGGAGTTTTTGGGGAGATCCCATCAGGAAGACCACTAGATTGTGGGTTCGAGCACACTATTGAGTCAGAGGATACGGTGAACGTAGTCATGAATACTTCGTATAGGCACCCCAAAGCCTATCAGGATGAGATAGAGAGGGCTATCCAGGAGTTGTTGAGGTTGGGGCACATCAGGCCTAGCTCAAGTTCCTTTGTTTCTTTTGTGGTGTCGGTGAAGAAAAACGATGGGACACTACGCATGTGCATTGACTATGGGGCCCTCAATAAGAAGACACTGAAGAACCAATACCCCATCCTGCGCGTTGATGAGTTGTTAGATGCGATTAGAGGAGCAAAATAATTTTCTAAGATAGATATGCGCTCAGGGTATCATTAGATCCGAGTGAGGGAGAAAGACATCCCTAAGACTTCCTTTCGGTGCCATTATGGACACTTCGAGTTCTTGGTGATGCCCTTTGGGCTAATCAATGCTCTAGCTACATCCTAGTCATGTATGAACCACATGTTTCATGGGAAGTTGAGGCGCTTTGTCCTTGTTTTCTTTGACGACATACTCATCTATAACTGGACTTGGGAGGAGCACCTTCAACATTTGGAGGTAGTACTTCGCATATTAGAGGAGCAATAGCAGTATGCGAAGATGTCCAAATCTTAATTTCGACTAACAAAGATGTTGTACCTTGGGCATGTAATTCGGGGAGACAGAGTGAAGGTACACTAGTAGAAGATCGGGGTCATCTTGGATTGGCCCACACCCATGAATGTGACAGAGTTGAGAGGGTTCTTAGGAATTTGCACATACTATAGGAGGTTCGTGAGGGGATTCTCACAATTTGCAACACCCCTCATTGATTTGATAAAAAGGGGAGCTTTTGAGTCGACACAGGTGGCACTGGAGGCCTTTGAGTGCCTCAAGAAGGTTATGAGTAGCCGTCCTGTTTTGGCTTTACCAGACTTCACTCGACCATTTGTGTTAGATTGTGATGCTTTCAGTCAGAGAGTTGGGGCTATGTTGACGCAGGGAGGCCATCCTATTACATTTGAGAGCAGGAAACTGCTACCCCACAAGCAGTTGTACTTTGTCTATGGCAAGGACATGTTGGCCGTGAAGCATGCACTAGCGAAGTTCAGGCAATATTCGCTGGGAAACTGGTTCAAGGTGAAGACTGATCATAATAGTCTTTGATTTTTCTTGGAGCGCCAGTCATTGGAGGAGAGGCAACAAAAGTGGGTGAGAAAAATCTAGGCCTATGCCTTCAAGATTGAGTATGTTAAGGGAAATCACAACATAGTAGCAGATGCACTTCCCAGAGGCTCGTAGTACTATCTTTGATGGACGTTACTCATGACTAAAAGGTGCAAATTTTGGTTGAGTACCCAAAATATAAGAAAGCTTGTGAGATATTGGATGGCACACACAGGTATGGCCGATTTAGGGTGATGGATTAAGTGATCTACTAAAAGGAAAAAATATACTCGGTGCCAAGATCTCAGCTCAAGGAGATGATTATGCAAGCAACCCACGATTCTCCACTAGCAAAGACATATCATGCCATCAGGGAGAGATTCTCATGGCAGGGGCTTAAGGGAGACATGTTGAGGCACATGTGGGAGTGCGTAGACTGTCAAAGGAACAAGGTGGAGTTGTCACATCCTACAAGTGTACTACAATTGCTTCCCATTCCGGAGAGGAAGTGGGAGAGCGTGTCCATGGACTTTATCACATGGCTCGCAACTGCATGTGGGGAGATTTCATTTACGTTGTGGTCGATAGATTGACTAAGTTTGCCCATTTATTCACCATCTCATCCAGATTTTCAACTTCCTAGGTGGCCTATTTGTTCTTTTGAGAGGTCTTCTAATTACATGGCATTGATTTGGGGTAGCATCGAATGTGCTCTAGCCACGAAAATTGGTGGAGAGGATAAAGCACATGAGATCTCCAATACCCAGAAATGGTTTGGGCAGACTCTAAACAATTTGCGAGATATTGAAATAATAATATTTTTAATAGAGTCCCTAAGTAATTGGTGGAGAGGATAAAGCACATGAGATCTCCAATACCCAAAAATGGTTTGGGCAGATTCTAAATAGTTTGGGAGATATTAAAATAATAATATTTTTAATAGAGTCCCTAAGTCTAAACTTAGGGAAAATAAAATATTAATGTGAATTAATATAGAATTGTGTTAAAAGGGTCCAAAAGTCGTGGATCAATCCAGAGTTAATCTTAGCCATTCATTAGGGACTTAATCTCGGCCGTTG
Source organism: Pinus taeda (assembly GCA_000404065.3). Taxonomy (NCBI): domain Eukaryota; kingdom Viridiplantae; phylum Streptophyta; class Pinopsida; order Pinales; family Pinaceae; genus Pinus; species Pinus taeda. The sequence continues at coordinate 15,278 of APFE031332678.1, forward strand.
AATTGTCAACGAGCAAAGTATAAGAGGAGGCTTGAGGGTCACTTGGAGAATACACCGAGTTGATCAAGAATTTGATTTTCTGGGGCACAACTTGCTGAGGAAATTGAATGAGTGATAAGAGTTGCAACTGAGGGGCAGTGGATACAGAAGCAAAGAGGCAGAGAGGGTACCAGGAGAATCAGCGCAGAAGCCGAGAGAGAGGGACGCAGAGCCAACTAGAGGCCACACAGAGCCATTCAGGGCCCACGCAGAGGTAGCCAGGCACTGCGTAGTGCCAGAGAGCCAACGTGGGTGACACAAAGGATCTAGAGGTTGACGCAATGCCTCCAGAGGCTGATGCAGGGTGATTTGGGGTGACGCTAGGCTGGCGCTGGGCCAAAGAGGCTGACACAATCCCTAGAGACAGACGTTGGAGATTTCGTGGGGTGAATTGGAGCTGAGAGTTGTGGGATTATTCATCCAGGGTTTTAGCTGGAATATCTGTCTCTGACTGAGAGGTACTACTACCGAGATCATTCTCTGTTGGGTGAGCCGGTTTGGCACCCAGATTGTATTCTGACACTGGTTAATAATAAAACCCTCAGATAGTTGCATCGGT
>APFE031332679.1:0-20392 GCA_000404065.3 Pinus taeda
AGACATCCCTATCAAACCACGTGCTTGATCTTGTCTATTTTCCCATTTTGCAACCTTGTCTTCATCTTTTGGTTTCTTCTCTTGGCCTGTGGCTATTCTCTAGAGACCTTTACTTCTAAGTAAATCTTCCATGTAGGATACCCATTGGAAGTAGTTAGTGCTGTCAAGAATGACTTGGCATGGACTTTCCATTTTAAAAAAAACTGAAGATGAAGATGCTGAAAGTAAGTGTTCCAATGGAGAGATCTCGAAAAATTAGGCTGTTTTAAAAAAAACAGCTCTGAAAAAGGCTTCCGAATGAAGAAGTTATGGCTTTTTGAAAAACAATTGTTGAAGTTGCCGGCAAAGTGCGCGAATGTGCAGGAATGAAAAAAACGCCCCCACAAAATGGAGATTTGAACCCAAGACCTCTACTCTCCTAAAATAGCTTTGAACCAGTGGAGCTATACAAAAAATTTGAGGGAGAGAGAGAGAGAGAGAGAGAGAGGGGGGGGGGCTTGGGTTACGTGCTTGCCTTGAGAAACCTCTTTTTTTTTCTACAAAACAAAAACACAAAACCCAACGCGAATATGCAAAGAAAAACAAACCTTACAGCTCGAAGTTAGCTTTAGCCGGAAACTAATTATTTTTCTCAATGTCTCTGATTTTCCAAGATCACACAAAGGTGCAGGGAAAAGAGCATACGCATGAGAGAAAAAAAACTTCCTTTCTGTTTCTGATTTGCCCAGATCGCACAGAGTCGCAGGGCAAAGAGCACACGCAGAAATGAAAGGTATAGATCTGGTAATAAAAAAGGCTAAATAAATAGAAACCGAAATAACCAGAGAGAAAATAATAGTAAACTGCAGATAAACATTGTATAGCTCCAGATCTTCAAAATGACACAGATAGGGCTACCGGAAACCTTTTCACATGAAACGAAAGGGGTTCCTCACTGGAACAGATGCTTCGAACATAACAGAGCAGACCTCTCGGCCCGAAAACAGTCAGAAACAGTAGATCTAGGAGACGACAGCCGCATGCAGTTCTACCGGCTTCAGATTTGGATCACCAACGGACGCGGCCCTCAAATAGCTCTGATACCATGTAGGAATTTACAGGGTAAGTTCCTCAGAAAGAACACCAAAAAGGACACCGCTCACAACCAGATCTCAAATCAATACACCAGTATTTTTACGTGGTTAAAACCCTCAGAGAGGGAAACAGTCCACGGCCTACGCCAACGTGGCTACTACAGGCAATTTATTAATAAAAGAATGAAAATTTACATAAGCTTCTCTGATGCATGGTTAACCTACAAATCACCCTCCATGCACTTTAAATAGAATTCGTGGACCAATCGGGTGTCAAGCCACGGATCAAGTGTCGGTAATACCGAGGAGAGAATGAACCGTCGGATCACTACATATCATGACCGTCGAATTGTAAGTTACAAAATGTACAACGGTAAAGAAACACACTTTACCTAACTCTATACCTAACTCTATACTAGACCAAGCTGAACTTAACTATTTCCTATGTGTCGGAATATCCTAACAGTTGGAAGTTATGAGGATCAATACATTAAGTGGACCATGCTGCGACGGGGAAGGGACCAAGACATGCCGGAGTTTACCAATCTTTTCCATACCCTTTGCACAAAGTTGGGTATCAAGGATTCGGCGTAGCATTTGATACTAAAATATCGTGGCTGCCTGCACAAGTACATCCAGGAAGAAATAGAATTCCTGAACATCTCCTCACCTCGCACAGCATACCGATATGTCGTCAAGGTTGAGCAAAAGTTTAAACAGAAGAAGCGAGACTTTGGATTTGTGAATTTGAAGCAAGGGAAAGGTACCCCTAAAGCACGGAACAAAGGACATGGTTAAGGCAGGGCACCCCAAGACAACCCGCCAAAGCTGCAAGCAAAGAACAATGCTGCAAAGTTGAAAAAGGACACGGGAAAATGGTGTGAGTTCCATAAGAGCTCCACTCACAACACAAATGAGTATCAGGCCAAGCAGTCACTGGTGGCTGAGCTAAATGTTTTAGAATCAGCTGCATGTTCTGACTCTGAGTCAGAACCCAACAAGGGGAATGACAAGGGGAAGTAGATTATCGATGCAGAGCCCAACGCCACCATTACTAGCACGAAGATACAAAAGGAGGAACTCGAAGATCCAGAGGAGGAGAAGCATCTCTTCCACTCCCAGATGTGGGTAAAGGGCTCCCCGCTAAAGTTCATTGTCAATAGCAGGAGCCAAAAGAACCTAATTTCGGCAGAGGTCATGAAGTAGTTGGGCCTACCGACCACAGCACATCCACAAGTGTACACCATTGGGTGGCTTCACCAAGGACGAGATCTTCGCGTGAGCCAACAATGTCACTTTCCATACAACATCAAGCCCTTCACGGATGAGGTATTGTGTGACATTGCTCCCCTTGAAGTTTATGATGTATTATTAGGACAACCACACTTGTGGAAGCGACATGTTGTGTATGAATCATGACCCCGTGTTGTTATTAATACATTGGGAAATAAGTTGTACAGGATACCAGAGGTAGCACCACCTATGCCATCTCTTTGGTTACTATAAAACAATGTAGTAAGCTCATTTCCAAAACCGGGAAATTTATTTTCCTGATGTTATGCCCTCAAGGAAAGAAGAAGATGGTGGCCACGACCTCTAGACAGGGCCCCTCCATACAAAAACTACAGATGGGAAAGGTCGTGGAGTAGTACGAGGACATCTTCACCTCACTCGCAGGGATTCCTCTACACTGTCAGGTCAAGCACTCCATCGATCTGACCCTAGGTGCAACGCTACTCAATGGACCAATCTATCAATGCTCTGTTCTAGAGAACGATGAAATCAAAAGGTAGATTCAAGAGCTGCTGCAGAAAGGTCACATCCATTCGAGCTCATCACCTTGTGGGAGCCCAATCAAGTTGTACAGAAGAAGCATGGGACTTGGAGACTTTTTATTGACTATCAGGCACTAAACAAGATCACTGTCCATAATAGGTACCCAATCCTGCGAATTGATGACCTCCTGGACCAACTAAAGGGGGGAAAATATTTCAGTAATATCGATCTGAAGTTAGGATATCACTAGGTACCAATCAAACCCTCTGATGTGTGGAAAATTGCCTTCAAAGCCAAGGAGGGCCTTTTCAAATGGTTGGTTATTCCTTTCGGATTGAGGAATGCTCCTGCAACCTTCATGAGGCTAATGGATGACATCTTTTGACCATTCACCAACTCATTTGTAGTGGTATACTTGGATGTCATTCTGATCTTCAGCCAAAGTTGGGAAGAGCACCTCCACCACATCCGACAGGTTCTCCAAACACTATGGCAACACAAGCTATGTGCCAATTTGGAGAAATGTACTTTTGGCATGACCCAGGTTCAGTATCTAGGATACATTATTGATGAATAGGGAGTGCATGTGGATCCAGTCAAGATCCAAGTCATTCCGGATTGACCATCTCCAACCACTCTCATAGAGCTCCGCAGCTTTCTAGGTCTTGCTAACTTCTACTACAGGTTCATGTTGGGGTTTTCTCATATCACTTGGCCCTTGATTCAAGTCAACAAGGAAGGAGTGAAAGTAAAATTCTTTTGTTATGAATCTCAATAGAAGGCATTCACAGAGTTGAAATGTCACCTCTACACGACACCAGTACTCGCGTTACCAAATTTTCAACAACCATTTGAGGTCGAGACAGATGCCTATGACTATGCTATTGGGGTAGTCCTTACTCAACACGGGCATCCAGTGGCATATCACAGTGAGACACTTTCAGATACAATCTGGAAGTATCCCACTTATGACAAAGAGATGTATTCCATTGTGCAAGCCTGCCGACAATGGAAGCATTACATTTTTGGGGAAGGAAATGATCATCCACATACACCACCGACCTCTACAGTTCATACTGACCCAAGGGAAATTGCAAAATGATCGCCATCAAAATTGGTCTACATACCTGCAACAGTTCCATTTGAATATCAAGTATAAGAAGGGAAACACCAATAATGTTGCAGATTACCTCAGTCGACCACCGATCATAGTGTTAACCATCGTGCTCAACTCTTACGGGCACAAGACTTCTGATTGGCCACTTCTCTATAAAAGCGACCCAGAATTTGGCCACACAGACCAGACACCCTTGGAGGGTTGACATGTTCTAGATTTTCACCTCCAGGATGCCCTGTTATGCCACCTGGGTCACCTTTGTGTTCCTTCAAGCGATCATGCCAAGCTGCTTTGGGAAGCACACTACAATCGGGCTACTAGGAATTTTGGGGTCAAGAGAATGGTGGGAGTATTGCAAAAGTATTTCTATTGGACGAATCTTCGATAAGATGTCGAGAAGTACATTAGATCATGTACTACTTGTGCCATTGCCAAACCAACCATCAAGAAGCAAGGCCTCTATACCCCACTGCCTAACCCTAGTCGACCTTAGGAATCCATCTCCATGGATTACATGTTAGGCCTTCCTTCCACTAAGCATGGAAATGACTATGTTTTTGTGGTCATCGACAGGTTCTCAAAGATGGCCATTATGGTGGCCTGCAAGAAGAATATCACAGCAGAAGCCACTGCTAAACTCTTCTTCGAACGAGTGTGGTTGCACTTTGGGATCCCACAGTCTATCATCTCAGATCGGGACAGTCGGTTTCTCAGCACATTTTGGTCCAGTCTCTGGTCAATGCTGGACACCAAACTCACGAAGTCCACAGCCTTCCATCCTCAAACTGATGGCCAGAAAGAGGTTGTCAACAGGATGATTGTACACATTCTATGCATGTACAACTCAAAGCATCCACGTACATGGGATGAGAGCCTCCCCTATGTTCAGCATAGCTACAATCGAGCTCTTCACAGGTCGATTGGCCACAACCCTTTTCAGGTGGGCTTGGGATTGCAGCCACTATGCCCCATTGATGTGGCCATTCCACTTGCAGCTACTCACACAGATTCAGCTCATGTCTAGTCCGAAACAGAAAATGCAATCAGCTTCATTGAGCACATCCAACATATTCGCCAGCAATTCCATGACATACTAGAGAAATCAAATGCCAAGTATAAGTAGCAACATGATCAACATCGGGTGCCACACAAGTTTCATGTGGGTGACAAAGTATGGTTGCATTTGCACTAGAGCCTATAAGAAACTAAGACCACTCTGATATGGTCCTTACACCATTACTAAGGCTGTGGGAGACAATTCATTTGAGCTCAACATTCCCCCATTCCTTGGCCTACACCTAGTGTTCAATGTGGAATGCCTTCGGCCATACTTTCACCATTACTAGAGACATCCTATATTACAGAACAGCTCACACCCACATAATTAAATGCAGATTTCATGGAACAAGATGCAACTGATTAGATCATGGACACATAGATCAAGAACACTCACCAACAGAATATCCAACTGTATCAAGTTGTCAAAGTAGGCCAAATCCTTTGCCAAGGCAAGTGGCTCACTAGGGACCAAGTTTAGCAGAAGTTTCCTCATCCCATGGAGGAACTCAATGCAATGGGGACAATTTCTTCCTAAGGGGGGAGGAATGATCCAAGTGGACATTGGTGGCCATTTGCCAAGTCCATTTGGACCCCTGCCATTGTTTATCTCAACATTTTTAGTTCCTTAATTGTAGCACAACTTATTATTTTTAGCAGTTTTTTGGGTCCTAAACTTCCAGAGCTGTTTTGAGGCGCTCAACGACATTTTTGGGGAAAACTAGGAGCAACATGGGTCCATGGACCGATGTTTCTCTTCCCAAAGTTGTATTTCTTGGATAGATCTTTCTAGAAAGATATTGTGCACGTCAAACGGAGATCATATGCCAATGTTACAACCCCGGAAAGTTGATGTACCAATTTACCCAAACAGGGCCCACAATTTGGGGTTTCATCTTCTAGGGTTAGGTTTTTGGATGTTTAAGGTTTTCCATTATTTCTCAACAATAAATAGGCCTTCCAACCTCATTGTAAGACAGTTCAGAGGCATGTAGCCACCACATCTCTTCTCAGAGATAAGCTACCATCGCCCTAGGTAGTTTATTTCCATTACTGTTTGTAAGCATATTTCAGTATTTTACATTAATGAAATGAAGTATTATTTCCACTTCATATCTATGTTTATGGCTATCTCTGTAATTTGTTGCATTCGTGTTTAAATCAGGATCACCTTCAAACCCTTTGCTATAGACTTGATGATGTAGATTGCTTCTAGGTCTTCTTCTTTGATTGCAGAGCCTTTAGCTAGATTGTTTCTTTTTCCTCTCTTCTGCCCCTTTCCTTGATTTTTGAACCAACCCTCTGATACCATGTTGAAGAATCTAGGCCATGCATAATTACATTGATTCTTCCTTACATGATAACAATTTGTGAAGTTTTTATATAATTGATCTTATATTTATGTTTACTTCATTATTAGCATGGATATGTTAGCTTCATCAAACTGCTATAAAAAACATAAGACATAATAACACAAAGTATTTGGCTTTCTGCCACGGCGAGAACCTCTCCCTCTTGGAGAGGAAAACCCATGCAAAATTATTCTTATAGAGATTTCATCGACGAATACCAAGACCATGACCCTTAACACATTATGCCACTCCAAGACCAAGACATTAATCCTCCACTTCATCTCTATCGGGATCATCATCCTTACTGCACCTCTGAGGTCTCCATTACTGCTAGCACCATTGAGAGCTCTACTAATGCACCTTAAGATCTTCATTCGACTGATCTTTGCACCATGACTATTTCCTAGAAATCACAATTGAGATGATCTATGTACCTTCATCGAGATCATGGTCTTCAAGAACGAGATCATGACTAATGTATATGATATGTACTGCACAAAAAACCTGTTTAGGCCATCATCAAGATCATGATTATAATCAAAATCATGACTGTCCTAGAAGGTATGGAGAGACAAGTTGATTATTGTGATACTCTTCATCAAGATTGTGAGATAGTAATGATTGTGAAAAATTATTGTGATCCTTCTTTCTTAGTACTGTTTCTGCACTTTCATGGAAGTATGTTGTAGCTTATGGTAGGATTACATCATTGTGTCCCTTCTCCTCACACGATGTCCAGACTGTGACCATGTTATTGGTAGTTACCATCAAGTGGTTGCATATAGAATAACTGTTGAGACTATGATAGTCACGATCATGGATGATTCTTCCCATTATTTCAAGACTGTTGAGAGGGCTTCACCAACACTGTGGCTGATTGTGCCATCGAGAGTCTTGTATGGCTGTGGCTATGTACGAGATTATATCTATCCCAGAACGTACGTTAATATTGTGCCTATATTCAAAACCTTTTTATGTTCTATCTATTCAAGGACTTTATCTTCAGATTGCAAGTATTCTGAGAGGGTGTTAATCTAGGTTTTGATGATCCTTATACCCATATAAGGAGGTAGTTGAACCCTAGATATAACCTACCGAACATGTGAATCCTCTACTCCTTTTACACCCTAAAATTCAGAGACAAATTTGTGAAATTTTCTTGTGTTGTTTTTGCTCACCCTTCGTGCATATTTATAGTAATTTTCCCATATGTGCAAGATGACGTGAGTTTTTAAACTATCGTGACTCTTTATTGAGTCGACATGAATTTCATTTTCTTAATTAATTTGATATTGGAGCCGACATGAATAACTTCTTTTGATTTCGCTCGCATATTTATTTGTGGGATTATGGTTGGTCTTTGGAGGGCTTCTACACACCTTTGTGGACTTGATTATATTTACATAAATTCATGAAGAGTTTCAATACACATAACATGACTCTTTGACATAAATAAATCCTAAAGACATCAGGAAGAAGTCTTTCATCTAGTGACACTTCTTGCTCATGAAACCCATGTAGCAAGGCATACAAAAATAATTTATTACATTAATCACAAAGATCATGTCATTATGAAGACCGAACCTAGTTACACTTTCTTCAACAACAGCGTGGTTCATCGTCAAGAAAAGATGAACCACACTTGATCATTTTAAACCATCCAGTGTGGTTCATCGTCAAGACAAGATGAACCACACTGGATGGTTTTAAACATGTCGACAAACTCTGATGATGTGATTTTTATTGAAAATTTTCTTATGTTAATAATTGTTAAATATTATGTTAAAAGATGAACTTTTTCACTTTATACCAGGCTAGATTCATTTTAACTTTTGATCTACCAAGTGTCGAGATGGATCAAATATTATTTCACTCTAAAAGAGGTTTGCAATCAAGTGATGTAGAAAATTTGTGATAGGTTAACCCGATAATGCAATATAAATCAAAGCAGAATATTATAACCTACTTCTACTATCAATTTACGAAAGCTTAAAGATTGAGCTGATCAATATAACCAGAAGAAGAAGAATCAATGGCACAATACACATGAAAATACTTTGGGGAAAGTCTCAGATAAAACCCCACACTATTGTATTATCATACATGGTGGAAATACATAGGAATTATACAAAGCCTTATCTCTTACAGCTAGCCAGCTCTCAATATAATCCTCACAGATGCTCACAAGCAATCTTGGCTTCTCTCCAGCCTTCCTATCTGCCCTCCAAGATCCTATTTCCTTGCGATGTTCCTTGTGGATGATTAGCCTATTACCAAGTGGAAAAACAAGCCTTTCAAACTACACAATCCTCAAGGATGAATTCTTGACTGCATGTATGAGTTTTCTCGATGAGAAAACTCATACAACTGACAGTACAATGTCCTTGAACATTTATCTCAAATGGGTCTTTCTCAGAATAGACATGCATGAGTTTTTGATGAGGGAATCTTCAGTTAACTGGAGTAGCACTAGTTGAGTGCATTAATGTATCAACTAACTATTAACTCACTATTAGTTCCTCAAATAGTTTGGAACTAATTTAATTGGACTTAACTCAGTAAATTGAGTTAACTAATTACAACTTAAATATAACTCAATATTATCTCTTTAATTTAAGGGATAACTCTTGCATGACTTCAGAAAGACTTCTAACTTGAATTTCTCCAACTAAATAATTTAAAATAAATTAATTAATTATTTCCAAGTAGCTGTTAAGACTAAATTTGATTTTAATTCACAATTTAATTCAAGGAAAAATTAAATTGGAATATTCTTGTTTCCATATTTCAACACTCCCTCTCAACAAGAAAGGGATTATTTTCCACCCTGATCCTGTCTCTATGGAACTCAAATTTACACTTAGACAATGCCTTTGTCAAAATGCCAGCATCTTGCTCCTCTATTGAAATATACTGCAACAACATGATCCTCTCGACTTGTGAAAAGCCACGGAAAACAAATATTGCCTTATGCTTCTCCACACTACCATCAACAGCTTGCTTTACCTTGTAAAGCCAATGGGAACTCACAACTGACTTATTCTCCGGTCTCAGAACCATGTCCCAAACACTATTACGAACTATCGAGTCATACTCCTCCACCATAGCATCAACCCAAATTGGCTGTTGCACTGCTTCCTCAAATGAATATGTCTCAGTCTCAACACATTCCCCAGCAAGGGCCATGTATCCATTGTACCTCTCAGTTGACCTTCTCTGTCTGCGGTGAGAAGATGTTGTTCCCACATTCTCTCTTACATCCTCCAACAATCTGTCAGCTTGTCTTGTGCACTTCCATCCATCTCTAGAAGACTCTTCTTGAGTGGCTGTCTCCACTCCTAGAACCTCTGCATGCGGCTGCTCCACATCAATCTGATGCTCCTCCTCCTTAGGAACCAACAGTTCCTCCACAACCTATAGTTGGAGCTCCCTCTCAAGGGAAAATCGCGTGGCCTTCTGCTCATCAAACTTGATATCTCTATGAACCACTGTCCTACTATTGGTAGGCAAGTACACCCAATAGTTGTGAGGTGTATCAGTTTACCCCACAAATATCCCCAACTCTACTGTCGGTTCAAGCTTCTTCCATGCATCCTTTGTCACATGACAATATACCGATGAGCCAAAGATCTTGAAGTGACCCACATCTAGTCTCTTATTGGAGAAAGCTTCCTCTGGTGTCTTCATCCCAAGTATGCTATGTGGGCTTCTATTATGCAAATAGACCACAGTGTTGCATGCTTTAGCCCACAAGTGAAGTGGTAGGCCATGGTCATGCAACATTGCTTGTGCTGCCCCTACAATAGTTGTGTTCTTCCTCTCAGCCGCCCCATTCTACTGTGGGTTATGAGGTGTCGTCAACTCTCGTTTAATTCCTTCTGCTGCAAAGAAGTCCTTAAACTCTTGAGAGACATATTCTCCACCATTGTCACTTCTCAAGGCCTTGATCTTCTTCCTTGACTCTTTCTCGACCACAACTTTGAACTCACAAAACTTTGTGAAAGTTTGGTCCTTCTTCTGCATGAAATAAATCCAGCATTTATGAGAATAGTCATCAAGGAAAGTCACATAATACATTTTCTTCGCTGTGGATGTCATCGAGAATGGTCCACACAAATCAGTATGAAATCACTCTAAGATAGCCTCTTCTTGATTGTCTCAATCATGAAAGGAAGACTTGGTGTAATTTCCTAAGGTACAACCTTTGCATGTATCAACTTGCTGAAGTTTACCTCTGGGAAGTCCTGTAGATATCTTCTACATTATCTTCAAAGCCCCATGATGAAAATGGCCCAATCACCTGTGCCACAACTCACCAATGTCTTGTCTTTGCACCAATTTTGCTTTCGTACTCAATGTTGCACAATCATCTACCTCTAGTTTATAGATATTCTTCACCTAAATCCCTAACCTCTTGGTTTGAACCATGGATATGTGTCTTAGGAGCACCTTTCCTTCACTGAAGACAACATCGTAGCCTTTTTCCTCCAACATCACGACCGATACCAAGTTCTTCTTTAGTCCAGGAACATACATCACATCTGTCAAGGTGAGAGGAGCTACATGCTCCCTTTCAAAAGAAATCGTGCCCATTCCTGAACCACTATACCTTTCGTCATCACCCGTCTCTATGCACATCTTGAGGTCTTTCGCCTCTAAGGCATTGAACAATTTTTTATCACCGGTCATGTGGAATGAGGCTCCACTAGACACAACCCATCATCGATGACACCATGCATGCGATGAGGGAAAATTCCATTTCGAACTGAGAGGTTAATGCCTCACCTTCTGATCCTTTCGAGGATCCCTTCTTGGATTTCTTCGATGGGAAATTAGTCGCATAATGTCCCATCTTGTGACCATTAAAGCATCTTACTTTAGTCATGTCACCCTTCTTCCCTCCACGAGAAGAATTCGATTTGAAATGGGAAGCCTTCCCCTTCCCTTTCCTTGCCTTGCTTGCTAAGGCCAGATTTTCTTCATCATCATTCTTGGATGAAGAACCATCTCGTGTGCTCCTCCTGATCTCCTCCTAAATAATATCTAACCATATTCGTTCCCAAACTGTAGTTTCTCCCTTCCTTTCACAGAGCCCTCGTAGCTAGTCCAACTCTTTGGAAAACCAAGGAGAGTGAGGCTCACCATATCATCATCGACAGTAGTTATTCCCACACTGCCAAGCTCATTTCTATGGGTGGTGCGCTTGTTCAGATATGTGGAAATAGTATCGCCCTTCTCCTTATTGATTCTTCGAATCTTATCATTGAGTGCCAATTTTCTCTAGTCGCTACTATTCTGGTAGAGGTCCTTCAATGTCTTCCACATTGAAAATGGAGTATCCTTCCCATGGAGACTCAAGACAATATGGTCTCAAACTCCCTCAAGGATGATCTATCTCGCCTTTGCCACACACTTCTTCCACTCAACCAACTTTTATGCATTAGTTGAAGCTGACTTTGGGATTTCTTGATCAATGAATTCCTTCAAGCCATTGTCTTCTAATACAACCTCCATATTATCTTTCCATGCTATGTAATTCTAGTTACCTTCCAAGGCATACTTGAGTCTCAATCCATAGAATGCCATTGGCCAACCTTGAAGGCTGATATGAATTTGATTTGCACCTGCAACCCCAACTTCAAACTTCGAATTCTCTTCTCAGTATACTGTTCACAGCTCTGATACCATGTAGAAAATCTATGATAGGTTAACCCGATAATGTAATATAAATTTTTGATCTCATGGAGTACTAGTGATAATATTAGATGTGATTTGATTGCTTCAACCATCTATGAAGCGTTCTATTTTGTGGTCAAGTATTTACTCAAGTGTCAGTCTTCTAGTCTATGGGGTGTCATGTTCAGCGAGGAGGTCTTCATTGCAGGATGATGACGACGCTTAATGGGGAGTATTCGTAGTATTTGTTGTTGCTCAGATGTTGTTGTTTCCTAGATATGGATGGTCATGATTGTTGTTATGTATGTGTTGCTGCAGTGTTTTGGTAAGAGCATAATTGTTGAATAGAGGATGATTCAAATTAGTCCTCGATTTTGATAAAGATTCTCTATTGTCCATCATTGAGCTCATGGAGTCATAGTGATAATCTTTGATGTGACTTGATTGCTTCAACCATCTATGAAGCCTTGTATTTTTTGGTCAAGTGTTAGTCTTCTAGTATGCCTAGTATTTTGTTATTGCTCAGATGTCATTTTTTGATGGATATGGATGGTCATGATTGTTTTTGCAGTTTTTTGGTAAGAGAATAATGGTTGAACAAAGGATGATGTTGTTGCTCCTTCGATTTAGGAGCAAGTGTTGTTGTTGATGTTGATTCTTATCATATGTTGTTGTTTTGATTGGAAAGTGATTTTGTTAGAAATGGAATTGTCAATTGAGTTTATTGTTGTTGAGTTGATATTGTTGCTACTACTTCAAAAAATACAACATTTGTCAGAGTTCATGTTGTTACTACTTGTTCTCATGGAGAGCGAGGTGATTATTGTTTGTCGATTTAGCTAGTGTCCAGGGGGAGTTATTGAGTATTTGTTTATTCCTACCATTGATGGTTTTAACCCTTTTTCATCGATGTAAAAGGGGGAGTGCTTGCGGAGATCAATTTTAGAGGTGAACATCAATTGTATGGTTCAACTGGGGTTAACATCAGTGGCAAAGGGGGAACTGTTTCCATTGATGTTGTGTTATAGGCAATGATCTATGCTTGGAATTTATGTCAACCTTAGTATGTATTATAGATGTTGTGCATATGCTCAATTGGGTGTTATGGAAGATGTTTGTGTTGTAGGTGGAAGCTTGGCTTGTGATGGATGATTTATTATGTCCAAATACTTGCATAGATGGTTACAGACTCAAAGGATTAGGTTTAGGAATATTTGGAGTTGATTTGATTTAGTTTTGGTGTTTTTAAGTTGTTGGTGTAATGGTTATACATGCTTTAATTGCTATAAATCCTAGCATTACCTAGCATTACTGATTCAGCCCCAGCCCCTATGAGTAGTGAGCTCATTTCCAACATAGAGGAATCAAATCTTCTCAATATGGAAATATCTTTTTTACAGATCAAAAAATTTGATTCCCCTTGCATATTTCAAATATACTGGGTGATGAGTCAAAATTTTCAAAATGAAAGCCTATTTTTGCATCTCAAAATATTTGATTCCTCTAGTGTTGTACTTAGAATGTAGAAAGCATCTAGATGAATCAAATCTCTAAAAATGCAATCAATTGTTTTACACCTCAAAATATTTGATTCTCTTAATGGTAAATCTGAACATGAATTATTATGATTCTTAATAATACTATTTATATATAAATTTCACATCTCTATATATGAAAAAAATAGTTTCTAATCTCATTAAAGCACTAATATATATGTGTGTGTGTGTGTGTGTGAGAGAGATTATATATATAACACAAATAATGTGAAAAAAATATATTGTAAATATTGATTTCTTATATATTTATTAATTAACAATAAATATAAAATTTTACAATATAACATATCAAATATGAATCATTATTAAACTGATATTATGTTTAATATTAATATTAGAATTTTTTGATCCAATGCATTGCCATAGAGTGTCTCTCCACTCTCACTCATTCTATGTTGTATAGCACCTAGTGAGGGCCTCTAGACTACGAAATCTCCCATAGCTCCTATAAAGTGCCTTTCGACTCTCACATAGAGGGCCTTTGACTCTTATATCCCCGTGAGCACCCTATAGAGCACCTCATGAGCACAGACTACAACATCTCTCCCATTCTATACTGTAAAATACCTCTCTAGCATATTTCCCCATTATACACTATAGAGGACCTCTGCACTATATTTCTCCATTTTATTTCGAAAGTATTTGTATTATACTAACCCAGTACATTTCTCTCATTTTGTTTGAAAGTATTTGTATCATGTTTTAAAGTGTTTTGAAAAACTTTTATTTTGATTAAAAAAAAGTATTTAATAACATATTAACTTTCAAAATTAACTTTCAAAATGTTTACAAAACTTTTATATATGTGGTATCATAGTTTAGCCATTATGTTGTAAATGAGTTTTTTATTTTTCAAAACTTTTATTTTGATTTAAAACAAAAAAAATATTGAGTAGCTTATCAAGTTTAAAAATGTTTTGAAAACTTATATATATGGTATCACAGTTGAGGCGTTATATTGTAAATGAATTTTTAATTTAAAAAAATAAAATTAAGTTTTTATAATTGTATAATGGGTAAAATAAATTGCAAAATTAATATGCAAATGCAAATTGTAATAACTTAAAAATACAATTTTTAAGGACAAGTATTGTATATTTTACTATCTATCAAAGCAAAGGTTTATTCAAAATCTTTGCTGGAAAAAAAATCTTCATACCTTTCAGAGGTTAGGTTACATGAAAAGTTTTCAAACAAAGAAGTTGTAATATTTTTTTTCCCAACAGTGTTTTACGACTTCGACCAACATATCTTCTGTAACTTTGAATCAACGTACACTAATAATACCTGAGCGCACATATTACATTGAATTGAATGTTCATGGACAGATCCACATTACATTGAATTGAATGTTCAGGGACAGATCTTCTCGTATACTGGCAGCATCGAGTTATTTTTGGACATGATTGACAGATATTTTTGTACCCCGGAAGGATAAGTTATTTTTATTTGAAGTTTAATTTCCTTTTCTATTAAAAGAATTTACAACCGGACTCTTTTTCTTGTATTTTGAGTTATTTTGGACCGATTTTTATCCTTGAAACAAGTTATTTATACTTAATATTACAATTTTATTACAATTTTTTTTAGCTGTGGGAAAAAATGACACTTCTGTTTTTTTTATATAAGAAGAATCAGAATTATTTTTATTTTAAATTATAAAATTAAATCTTATACTTAGATAAAACAATATCAAGTTTTTTTGGTAAATTGATACAAATCATTTTATATTTCACGATAGTTAAAAGAAATCCAATATGCCCATCAGTAAGCAAGGCTACATCAAATAAGCAAGTCAAAATAAAATAGATATATTCAATATCTTGTTTCAAAATAAAATAGATATATTCAATACCCAACTATTTTTGAAAATATACCTCAGGATAAAAAACAAAATAAAAATACATAATATCTATTTATTTTTATGATATGACCCATAATAATAACCAAATTTTTAAAATACCATGTCATAAGGATATACTAGAAATTAACAAATACATACAAGTAGTTTACAAATCTGTAACTAGGGAACAAACCACAATAAATCTAAATCTTTAAAATATATACAATTAATCTACAGTAGTCAAAATAGTCATAATATAAATTGTTTAGTTCCCCATAATGGGGTAGTGTAGGATTACTATTTAAAGATAAATACTTTGAAAGATGTAATAATTTCCAGAAACAATTTTTCAAAATCCATTAACATCATTCTTCTATTAATAGAAACAAAAAAACTAATAACAACAAATTGACTATTTTACCTCTATTGTATTGAAACTGAGTTTTTTGACTAAATATATGGATTCAACACCCTCAAAAACCCTAGGGCACTTTGATTGTGAAGATTTCAACGTCAAACTTGTGATTTCATTGAATCCTATTGGATTTTAGACAAATTAAATTGGAAAATATATCTGAAACACTTCTCAAATATTCACTCTTTTAAGTATTAATTCTGAAAAAGTTTTGAACACATTACAACATCTTTACAATGGGCTTGAGAGAGCCTCTCACCACAAAAACATTATTTTTTTTATTTCTTAAGATAAAGATATCATCCTATGATTCTAACCACATTATCCTATGATCCCAACAACATGGTTCAAGAATACAAGTACAAAGCAACATAGGAACATGCTATTTTGATAGAAACTTTGATATACAATCATATCTCACATCTTATTTTAGAAATAAAATCAGGTCATGAAATTTAGAAATAAACTTCTCACATAGAAACAAACTACACCTAACATTGATCAATACAATAACAAATAGATAATAGAGAAAAATTATACCTCGCAATGACCAATACAATAACAAATAGATAATATAGATAAGTAGTTGTCTCAATCATTGTCAATTTAACTCTTTATCACCATCTAGTCCTTTGTAACAAATATTTCCAAATTTTTTGACAAGGCTACCTAACCATTACAAATTTTAGTCTAATAGGATGTCCCATCAAATAAATGATTCATTTAATATCTTGATAACAAGTAAATCCAATAGCATTCCAAAAATGTTTATATGTTAACAAGTAAATCCAATAGCATTCCAAAAGCTAACTAATTTAACAAATGCATCCATATGGTCCCACAACATAATCTAAGTCAATGAACTTTTATATAGGTTTTTTGTTGCACAAAGTCGACAATGAACAAATGATCCACTCATAAAGCATTCCAAAAATAAAGAATCCATTATTTCAAATGTTAACAACTCCCTATATAAGTAAATAAACTCCCTCTTTAGAGATTTAATACAATAGTTGGTCACTTCAAAAACTCAACTCAACTATGTCATATTTCTGTTCATAATCTATTGTGATGCTCAAACAAAATCCAATAACTAATTCTACTTATCCACCCAAACATAAACATACTCATCCAAATATTTAGTTAAATACTCTTACCTATTTATAATAAAGACAAAACAATCCATCTTAAATATTCCAATTTAATTTTACATATTTTTTATCTTTAACACAATATTCAACTCAAATATAACAAATAAAATATTAAGTTAAACACACCCAACAACATTTAACTACACACCCAACCAAACCACACAATGCTCCGGTCAAACTAAACAAACTAACTATAACCTTAAGTACCCTCAGAGCCAAACTCTCCAAGTAACATTTAACTACGCCAAACCATAAAATGCTGTGCTCAAACTAAACAAGCAAGCCATCTAATTAAATTTCCAAAAAATATCTTAAATATGATAGAAGTCACACGCATGTTCTGCATGTAATATTACTCTCTGAAACAAGATTGTACATGCTCAAGGCAATGTTACCAACTATTATAAAAGTAAACAACGATGAAAACACATAAAGAGTTCAACTCGCTTAGCGATTAGTCTTGCTCCCAAAACCCTATACCCAATCCATCTAGCTAGCTAATTCAAACATAAAGAATGAGAAAAGAAACCTAAAACTAGATCGTAGCATTCAACCAGGCGGGGGGATGACCCCTCGGCAGAGTGGACATGTGGCGTTCCTGTTCAGCCATGGAAATAGGCAGTTCTCGTGAAACATATGGCGGCATTCCATCTCTCGGACTTCATCCATCAATTGAAATCGCTCCATGCAAATTACGCACTCACTATTATTTCTCAGATGCTGCTCCGAAATATTGAAGCGACGCAACCGCCGCATGGCCATTAGATTCGCATGGATGCTTGTGCCTGAAGAAAGCTCGTCATCATCCCTCCTAATGTTGGCCGCCATCCGTGTTTCCGTAGGGTTCTCGCCAACCCCTTCTTCCATTGGGGGACTAGGATCATGTATACTATTTTCGTCATTTGCGTCTGAAGTTTCAGGATCTCCAGCAGGATCTGAAATGGCGTTACCTATCAACGTCACTGGACAAGTACCCGAATCTTGTGTCTGCTGCTCCACTTCATCTCTATGAGCAAAGAAACGATGGAGTTGAAGTTGGTGATGGTGACTTCTTCTTTCTGATCTGGGTGGTGTGGGTGATCGCATCCTTTGCCTATTACTTTGACCCTCATCATCATCATCTTCTTCTCCAGAACCCAGCCCAATTATAGCAGAATTAGCCGAATTAACAGAAGAAGAGGGACGGGCAGGAATTCCTACTATTCGCACAGGTATGGCAGTAGTAGAATTATGAGGTGGAGATGACGTACGGGTAGGAATTGGCGGTCTTCCGTAACTTTCGTTGTTATTATTGGCTGACAATAAAGTTTGAGACCAGTCCGCTCCACCACTATATTCATTGCTATTGTTGCTATTACTACCGCTTCCGCTTCTACGAGCACTCTGTCCTCTGCTTTCTCCTTCCATTCTAAAAAAATCGATTTAACACAAAGGTGTCTTAGAACTTTATACCAAGAGGCCAAACAGAGAGACCCTACGCTTGTTAGTAGAAAATTGAAATAACAGAAAGAACTACGTACGTTCCACCGTTATACGAAGGCACCAAGGGTTTTTTACCTTTATACCCAGAGGCCAAACAGAGAGACGCTACGCTTGTTAGTAGAAAATCGAAATAACACAGAGCGGCTTGCCTTCCACAGTTATACCAAAGCACCAAATATATAGGGCGTGCCTTCTACCTTTATACCAAGAGGCCAAACAGCCGGGACACTTTGCTTGTTCGTCGGTGTGGTGCGAGGGGTTTTATATATTGAGGGGTTTTATATATTGAGTTTAGTTTTTATTTTAGAAGTTTAGTTTTTTTTGGGGTTTATCTTATTTATTGGATGGAAGAAGAATGATTAATTCAGGATGATGTTATTACGAGGATTGCTGAAAGATCGGTGAATTTGGATATTTGTTAAGAAAGTTTTGATTCTTTCGAAATGGTTTCTGTCTTCCACCCCTCTCCATAAAGTTTCAACACGAAATCTACGGAAAAGTAAACCCATTCCATCTCCATAAAGTGTGAATCCGAGATCTAAGATATGGAGTTTATCTTGTTTATTGGATGGAAAAAGGATAATTAAATTGAGATAGTCATTGGGATAGTTTTGATTCTTTCAAAATGGTTCCATAAAGTTTGAATCCGAGATCTACTGGAGAGTAAACCCATTCCATCTCCATAAATTGTGAACCCTAGATCTACAAAGTTTATGTGGGGTTTATCTTGTTTATTGGATGGAAAAAGGATAATTAAATTTGGATACTCGTTGGGATAGTTTTGTTTCTTTCAAACCCTCTCCATAAAGTTTGAACCCCAGATTCTTGGGAGGGTAAACGGCATTCCATCTCCATAAAGTGTGAACCTGAGATCTATGGAGTTTATGTGGGGTTTATCTTGTTTATTGGATGGAAAAAGGACAATTAATTCACGATGAGATATTTATTATGAGGACAGTTGTTGGGATAGTTTTGATTCGTTCAAAATGGTTTCTGTCTTCCACCCCTTTCCTTAAAGTTTGAACCAGAAATCCAAGGGAGAGTAAACCCCATACAAACTAATTGATCCATCTCCATAAACTGTGAACCTGAGATCTACGAAGCAGTAAAACCACACAAACTAATTGATACTAATTGATCTACATTTCATCTGTATATATTGTGTTTATTTTAAAAGTGTTTTATTTTTTGAATGATGTATCTCCCATAAATATCTTAATATGGGGTCAACAAATTGTTATTATTATTATTATTTAGGTGGAGCTTAAGCTGGTAAACAAATTATTATTATTATTATTATTATTTGTGTTTAGTCTTTGCTTATTGGTTGGAAGAAGGCCAATCTAGTCACATTGGGATGTTTTGGTCTATTACTATTATTACAACCTATCAACCTCAAATTAGTTGGTTTGAGTGAAGTTTAGTTTCCATCATGTTTCAAATTCAAACTTCATGGGAAGGAGTTGAGAATGAAGAATTTAACTATCTAAGGAGTGTCCAAGCTTTCAAATTTCTTACTAGCATCCCACTAGTCAATCCTAGCCATAACTAGTAAGTAAATCATTTCTCCATGCAATGATTAGGTTGACCATAGTCTAGAGTCAAGCTAATTGATTTTTTTTAATTAAATTGAAAATATACATTTTTTTATTATGTAACAAGATAGAGTAATTCAACTAGAAATGAATGGTACTTTATAGACATGAAACTAAAAAGCATTGTTATCTTTGAGATAAATCATAGAGTCCTAAAATATTTCATGGATATTAAATTATTTTCAACCACTTAATAATTATTAATAATTAAATTAAAATTATGTAAGTCTTATTTCAAAATAAACACCCCTATCAATGTAGTAAATTTTTTATTAATGATCATATTTTAATTTTAATATA